>VXAX01004192.1:48192-76235 GCA_013399835.1 Leptocoma aspasia
TTTTTTGATTCATAAATGACTGAATTGAGGACCTAACTATGAAAAAGCAGCATCCCTGACTATCCTTCCAAGGCATGGAAACAGAAGCAAAATGCTTCCTGTGAAAAACTCCATCTGCCAGAAGAAAAAGATCATAGCTAGACACTTCCTTTTAATCTCTATTTGAGATCACTGGCAATATATACCTTTGCTTTGTAATAATTATGGTATCAGTGCTCATTAATGCCCTTTGCACCAAGATTTGTAGATTCTTTATCACAACTGAGTAAACAGCTCCATTAAACACATTATACAAGCAAGGAAATGGAGCTAGCAGCCAGCTGAGTGCTTCCCTCTCAGGCACAACTGCTTAGGTTTCGGCTTATGCTTCAGGTTAGGCTTGTGAAAACCACAAAGCCTAGACCTTCAGGGATGCTGCAACTTCAAAGTGCGTGCAAAGTGGAGTACTTCATGTCATCTCATTGCATTTGATTACAATCACTTCATTTCAGAATTTTGTTTTATTTCTTTAAATTGAATTTCATTTTATTATAAGTCTACTGTACTCAGATTGTTTCACTTTCTTCTCTGATTTCAAGATTTCAATGAATAGCAATTTGGCAAAGTTTGGTCCATTTCCATGCATCTCGTATCATCCCAGACCATTTTATTGTTTTCACTTTGTTTCAGAATTCTCTCTTTTATTCTTTGGTATTTCATTTCATCCCTTTCTTCTCCTGTCCATTCATGTAGTTCCCTGATTTCAGGATATCAATGACTATAATTTTCAATGAGTATAATTTTGGCAAGTTTTGCTTCTTACACTGCACCTCATTTCCCAAAATCAGGGGAAAAGGTAAATAAAGAGACAGGAGAAGAAATGAAATGCTAAAAAAAAGATAGAAAATTCTGAAACAAATTGAAAACAATAAAAGTGACTGGGATGACCTGAAGTGCAGGGAAATGGACTGAAGCTTGCCCAATTGGTCCTCATTGAAACCTTGAAACCAGAGAACAAAGTCTAACAGACACTCTGGAAAGGCGATATGATGAAATAAAATGCAATTGAAAATAACCAAGAAAATTTGCAAATGGAGTGACTACAACCAATTGTACTGAGATGAAATGAGGTGCAGTGAAAAGCACTGAAACTTGACAAAATTATTCCCATTGAAATCCTGAAATCAGAGAAGAAAGGTAAACAAAGAAACAGGAGAAGAAATGGAAGAAATGAAATGCTAATAAAAGAGAGAAAATTCTGAAAACAATAAAAGTGAATGGGATTACTTGTCCATTCAGCAGCAAGTTCACATTTCCTCTACTGTTGCTTTTGCTACTTGTGTACTCAAGAACTTTATCTCGCTGCTTTTGACATAATTTCTCAGATTCAGCCACAAGTGGACTTTGGCTTTCATAGACATATCTTTGCATGCCAGACAGTGGTTCAGTATTCCTCTCAGGTTAACCCTCCCTGCTTCCACCTTCTCTAAACTTCCTTTTTATATTTGAATTTTGGCAGAAGCTCCTTGTTCATCAATGAATGAAACATTTATGGAAACTTGCTATACAATAAGCTTTACAAAGAACAAGAAGTGCATCTTTAGCTTTACTTAGTGTTTTTCTGATACCGTACATTTAATTTCATATAATTTATAATACATTTTGAGTAGGTGTTTGAGAAGGTGTTTAGTAGGGTTTTTTACCTAAGTAAATTTACCTGTATAGAGATTTAATAACACAGGAACCTTCTTCAGGTTGTAATTACTGATGTTGTGACTGGGACTGAAAACCAGAGATGAAATAAACAATTAGCTTCCTTTTCAAGTACATAATTTCTGAGTTATATCCAATAATTGACCTAGAATCCTAAAAGTTACACGTTTACTTTCTATGCTAGGAGACTTAAGGCACACAGAGTTCATGGAGCAGTCCCATAGTTCAGAACAGACTCCAAGCCATGAAGCATACTGAGCAAAAAAGAAATGATAGTCAGCCAACAGCTGTTTCCCAGCTTAGCTGAATCACCCATACTTGACAGAAAATATCCTTACCTGTTGGGAAACAGAGGCTCCTTTTATCCCAGTTCTTTTAAAGAACAGAGCACAGCTTATTCTTTCCTTTCAGAAGAGGTTTTTCTTTTATTGTTTTCTCTCCTCCTCTTTATGCCCCTAAAACTGTCCACAAAATGGAATATACAGGTTCAAATTCCTCTCCTGAGTGAAGGAAGCTTTGATTTTCCCAGCAAGTGCCATAATTGTGAAGGTATAGTGCATTTTTCCACCATTTTGCTTTGCCACTCTTTCAAGAACTGAAAAGTCACAGGGACAGTCAGGGAGAACAAGAAAGAACATGACTGTAGCCTGTACTAAGGGTTCTTTGGATAACAAGCCTTCATTTGTAAAACTGTAACTTTACCCAATACCTGGCCAGTGTAAGCCTTGGGACTGCAGGGCCATGCAGACAGATCTACTCTGTCACTATTTCAGTGGAGCACTTTTTCTTTTCTCCACACTGGAACTACTTTCAAAAGCATAGTTAATACTTCTTACTGAACTATGCAGCCAAAGTGTGGCAGATAGGCCACAGTCCTAACAGATGGAAGCCCTAGTTTGATTCCCCATCATGCTGAGGAATTCTTACAACTTTGTATTTTGGCTTGGGGGAAGGTTCACTATCTACTCAGGCTTTATAGAAAAAGTGGGGCAGAGCCTCTTCTTTCTATGCTCTTCTTAAAAAGCAATAGTGTTACCAAACTTAACAAGGTTCTTAAATCAGCCTCCATTTCACACATGGTCTGAAACTTCCTAACATAATAAGCCTCTCTGAAGAGTGAAATACAGTGAAGTCTAGTCTCTAGATATTGAACAGACCAAGTATGAAATAATTATCAAAACTACTATGTCAACATTAACATTCACAGTATCTGAAATCCTGACAGTAAAAAGCAAAAGAATTAAAGTACAATGGAGAACCAAGTATATGCTTACCTGGTAAGCAGATAATCAGTAATGCCTCCAGACTTAGAACTTTTGATTTCTGCACCAAAATTCCTGGGGTTTTTTTTGGACCTGCCACAAGACATTTCATTCCTTTGTTTACTCACATGGATACAGAAAGGCAAATGTTATTCCATTCCCAAACTGAAATGTTTTCTAAAACTAAATTAGTGTATTAAACCAATTCAAGGCAAGACAGACTCCTTATATTTATATTACACTTCAGATTATACTTAGAAAAAAATATTTTAAAAGCACAGTGTCATTACTTCTAACATATAAAGCACTGAGTAAACAGCAAAACTAGAAGAATTTCACTGGAAGCTAGTCTCAAGCATTTGCTTGAAAAGCTTAAACAGAAGAACTATTTATTAAATAACAGTTTTACTGGAAACAAATTTTCAGCATTGCTAAGTTATGATACCTTCCATTTGAGGATGGACATATAAATCACCTATATAATCTACATATCTAATGTTTTGAGAAATGTAGTTACATTAATCATTATGGCATCTGAGTGCAAAGAAAATCATAAAACCAGGAAAATTATCTGTCAGAACATCCATTCTCTGCTGTCCATGTTCCCAGAAATGTATATGGTAGAAGTATTAGCCTTTTCCCATCTTCTGCATGTTGGGTTCATGAACGTTGCTGTGGGAAGGTTAGTGCTGGGATACATTGTGCTCTTTCCTTACAAAATACTAATATTTAAAACAGGTATTTGATATTTCCCAGACAGTTATGAGAAAGCCCAGCTCTATGCCATGGCAAGTCAATATTTTTCTCCTGGCAACTTCAGAACCCTTAAGTAAAAGAGTCATTTGGGATCGCATTCATGGATTAGGAAATTATTTCTGCCAGGCTAATTAAAGCCACAGAAAACACAGAAAAAAGTTAGAATCTTAAAATTCATTCTTTATTGATCCAGGTCTCAGAAAAAGTGTGTTCCAACAGCAATCTGCTGGTTTGCAAAACAAGTTTTATATTGCTGTCTGCATTTTCCATTACATATATGAATTTGTAGGCTTCATATACAAATTCATAGATAGGAAAGCTGTTAAAAGTTTACTACATTCTGGTGCTAAATAACACAATTGAAATATGCACAAATCACAACCAGTGCATCTCCACCTCAAGAAGTTTAGGAAATATATAAGCAAATGAAATTATTATTAACTGATCAGTATCATAGCTAAGCCTCACAGGACAAATCAACGGCCAAAAATAAACCAAGATGCTTTTGTCTGTCTGGCTTCCAAAACATAGATTTAATTACACCATTATTTCCAAAGGTGTCTGTTGATCTCACATTTTAAGAAAGTAAAATGAGTTTTCCTGGATGGACTTAAAAGCATCTCTTATGGAAAAAAGTTAATAACAGGGTTTTAGCCAGTAACTGTGTCCAAAATTCCCCAGGATGCTCTCATTACAGCAAAGAAAACCTGAAGGTATCAGTATTAAACCAAAAATGAAAAGAAAAGCAATATATTCACAGCTCCTGAGAAGCTTAAAAAGCAGGAAACCAAAACCAGCAGCTGAGAGAAATCAACAGCCTATGGTATTGGGGGCGTAAGCCATATTTTTCTGACAGTTTCACAAGAGAGTGTGAGTCAAGGCAACTGCTGCCAGTCATTTTCTGAACGAGCAGGCATCTTCCCAGAGCTCAGACACATCACAGAGGTTTAATGGAATTTTCAGGAGGCATTTTGGACCAGTGCTGGAACCACAACGTGTGCAAAGCAGCACCTTGATTCATTACCTCCTTGCACTGGGTTTAGAAATTGCACATGCTGAGCTCTGTTTGGCTAACTCAGATTGAAGTAACAGTGGGAACATTTTAGCCTGTGAGAGAACCTGAATTTGGCAATTAAAACCAAGCCAGCTTGCTTTAATCTGTGCTTAACCCCAGTTAACATGACAAGGATGCTGTGGTTGGGGCCCATAACCACCCTGGGCTTACTGAACTGGTGAAACCATTGCTGGGCAGTGTTATGTGAGCTCAGTCCTGGATCGTCTCAAGCTCTGTGAAGTGTCAAGTCAAAATAAAGCCATTCTGCTCTTATCATTTTGATTTTTCAGCCCTTACTGTCCAAGGCTTTTCTAGCGGTGACTTCATCTCAGCGGCTGCTTTATTCATCCAGATGTTGATACTTGCAGCAACTGCACAGCTCACTCTGCCAAACTGCTCACAGCATCACTGGAGCCCAGCTCTTCGACATCTTCCAGCACCAGCACAGAGTTGTCTCTCTGAGGTGAAAGATGGGGCCCAAGACACGCGTTGCTTTTGGTACCAAGTTCAGAGTCATTGCTCTTTCAGGGCAAGGGACATGTATGGGGGTGGGATGGCATAAGGGGTAACAGCATGGGAAGGGATGGGTGAAAGAAGTAAAGTTCAACTACAACTCATTTTGGTGATAAGTGAACTGGTGTGATTGATATAGGAAAAAGGGTAGGAAGCCATGGGGAATTTAAGGAAGAAAAGCCTGAAGAACAGATTTCTTTGCAATGTGAGAAAGCTGGCAGTAAGTCATAGTAACAGTAACTATGAAAGACTCGGCTATTTCAGTTCTGCTGACTGCTTTATTATGAACAAGCTGTTAGCACAGTCCATCTTAAGGCTGTAGAAGTACTTCTAATGTTTAAAACCCCCATCTGAAGGCCAAGAAAGTCACAATGAACCAGCTGAGACTAAAATTTCCTGAGCTGGGGGTGTGCTTCAGGCTAAATTTGTTTGGGAACATTCAGCCAAAAATTTTTTCATGCCTTTCTAATGGCTGACATCGTTCTTAGAAATCCATTGTTTATCTGACCTTCTCCTAACCCGTTAGAAAAATTTCTGGTGATATTTTCCTTTCTCAGTTTAATGCTTTGAAGCATTACACACGAAATTTGGCAGGAGGCAGCTTTCTGTTAGGAAGACACATTGCACCAGCTCTCTAAAACTGTGCTCAAACTTGGCTACGCTACAAGCACTTGAAAACCCAGTTTGCGTGCACTTGATAGAGCTCTCTGTTTTTCATTTCAAATTCCCCTGAGATGTCTGAGTGCAGCAGGTGGTGGTTATTGCCCTGGTTATTGCCAGGGGCTGCTAAGGGCCAATGACATGTGTAAAGCTGGTCTCTGCCATGCACCCCTTGCCCCTTCCAGCACCAAAATGGTCAGGGGGGAAACCATCTGAGTGAAGGCAAAAGAGAGATTGTGTGCTGAAAAAAGGAGGTGGAGGAAGGATCAAAAAATAAGTCTGGGACTAGGAGGGAGACCATGTTTTTTTGCCTTAGAAGAGGCCACCAGAGGAAAGGTTTCTGGCATCTTCACCAGCCCCAGCTCTGCTGTAGCCTGGGAGATGGATAGCCAGGGAATGAGAGCAGCAGGATTCACACTAACACTAACTAATGTTGTTCCAAGAGGCTTTGCTTCTCCAGAATAAAAACTTGCTGAGGTTTGTGTGTGTCCATCTACATCTGAGGTGTTAAGGAGAAAGCAGTCAGCCTGCTGAGATTTGGACAAAAAATTTCTGAAAGCTCATGGAAATATTCATGCTAGGTGACCAGCGCTTCCTGGTTGGCTCCAGACTTGGAGCAAAGAAGGGAGGGAAGGAAGAATGTTTCTTTGGCCATGGGAAGGGTTTCACCCCACCTTTGTGGAGAGAGGATTATGGGTAATTACTGGGTAATTACTGAAACAGCAGTTTTCATAAACAGGCACTAATCTCTGACCTTCATGTCCAGGGTGCCAAAGCTGTGATCCTGCAGGAAGATCTGCAGAAGCTGCTTGCAGCCTCAGCTGGGAGCTGGGCATGTGCCGTGGACAGCTGTGTGTGGCACCTTCTGGACTTTTACTCTCGGGTTCCAACACTTAGAAGGTCATTTGCCTTCATTGGTGGCATCTCAGAGAGATGCTTTGGGGACAAATGACTGCCTGCTTCCACCCATGCAGGCACTGATGACCACTGTGGAAAAGCCCATCTAAACCGCCTTTACAGACAAGGTGTGAACAGTAGGCGGCAAAATAGACTTTGAAGACAAATGCTGTAATTAAAACCAGATTAGTAAGTGATTATCATATATTCTGTGCACTGAATAAAGGGAGGGTCCTTCAAAAAGGAAATATAGCATGTAATTATAATTAAATATGATCTTAAGGACAATATGGACAAAAAGGATCAACTAAAATTGCCTAAAAAAAGAAAAAAGGAAACTCCTGCATTATCTTGCTTCTGGATGCTTTGTTTTACAATATTAATAAGTTTTTTTCCTTAAAGCTGCCTTTCTGTTTGTATTCAGTGTCTTCACTCAAAGAATGGTGATGTCTGCATGCAACTTCTGTAATTCCACTTAGCTCGTCTCTAAATTGACTGTGCACAGTTAAAGACATGGATCCAGCACAGCAGGGCAGCAGTTGGCTAAAATTAATATGTATGGATTTGGAGGGTTTTTTCCCTGACTTGAAAATTGCTCAAAATATTACTTTATTGAAAAGAAATGCAAATGAACATCTTTCATTCTTCAGAAGAATAATTACCCTTTTCTCTCTCTCTCTGTCAGAAAGAGATTTGTTGCCTGTTGTTTCTTTGCTGGCTTTGAAAACTGTTCTTTTGAAATTATGAAGCTATAGCACTTGTTCCACTCCTTTGCAGGACTGGCCATCCATACTACTAGCCAAAAGTGGAGGAGCTGTCAAGTTTGCAGGAAAGGATCATTTACCAAGTCACGTTTTGGAAAGATGTCAATTGGGAAGTCAGTGTCAGTGTAGGTTTTTTTCTTAGGCTAATGCATTTCTCAGGTTGCAGCTTTGTCATTTTGTGTCAAGGCTGAGCCACAGGAAGCAGAGTAGCTGGAGAGTTCCTATTCTGATGGCCTTCCAGGGTGATGTTCATTAAAATTAAATCTACTTCCTGAATTCTAATCAACCATCCTTGTTAGAACCCACAGGTGAATGATGGGAGTCCAACAGCCTTTGGCTCTAGGCAAGATAAGCAAAACTGAAAGGACCTAGGTGGATATTTTTCAGCTGAAGTTCATAAAGGTCTAGCTCAAAATAAAGTGAAACAGGCAAGGTAATCCTTTTACTGGTGGGGTGATGAGGAAATGTCCACTGACATTCTTGGGACCACATTTGCCATCTTTCCACTGTCATCTGAGTGCATGGGTCATGAAAATCAATGTGGGAAGAAGCTCTTGATCGCCTTTTATCATTCGACCATCTCCTGCTCAAGCCAGCCCACTGAGTGGGGAACTGTTGCAGCTCTGTCTCCTGAGACCTCACACTAGAGCTGTTTGAAATGTGGAGGGCACTCAAAAGCCAGCAAACTGCCAGGCTGCACTGCAGAGTTCAGCTCTGGTAGCTCTCCCAGGCTGGACTTGCCAAGAGTTCTCTCTGTCCCATCAGCCACATTGTTAATAACCTAACCTTTATCAGCCCCAGTATAAACACCTAAGGGATGTCACTGGTGATCACCCACCAGCTGGACTCTGTACTGTTGATCAGTGTACTTTGAAAGAACACTGTGCTTTGTTCTTTCAGCCCCACAATCTGAACAATCATCCACCCACTTTATCAGCTACCCTGCCAGTCTGTGTATCATGGATTTAGCCAAAATGGTACTGTAGAAAATGGTGTTAATGGCTTTACAGTGTCCAGGAAATAAATGAGACACACTGATCTCATGCTTTGAGGAGGTTGCCCTTAAAGAACAACCAGCTCTCCTGGGCCACTTCACTCTCCAGGGCATCTGGAGAGTGGGATCCTGCCTATGAGATCCCTGGATGAAATGAAACCTGCTGTCCTGCAGGTAAGGGCAGTAATGCTGTTTGTACCGCTAACTTCTTGCAGGATTTAGTATTTCACAGTTTCATGGTTGCTGCAGGCAAACTTATCCTTGACCTTCATAACCTGAACCAATTCTTCCTATTTTGTGAACAGCAAACCCAGCACAGCATCTCCTCCTGTTGTCTTATCAATCACCTGTGTCCTGGAGCTGTCTTGAACACACTCAAGAAACCACCCAGATTGTGCCTGACCATGCAGCCCCTCAGTTAAAGCACACTGTGAGTTAGCCCTAAGGCCTGTGATTGTGTGGGATGGCTCTATTGACTTTCTCTCCTTCCCCAAGAAGTCTGTAGTGAGTGCCTGGCACAACACTGCCCACAGCGCTTTGCCACCTTTTCCTTGTCCACAGGCACTCAGATCACATCACCTCTCCCATGGCCACGTTCTGGGCACTCCTCTGCACAGCACACAACCACTCCTCACTGTTTCCAGCCTCTTCTTCCTGAGGACACTGTGCCCATTGTGGCAGCTGTCCAGGTGTGTGAACTGCCCCAGCATGTCTCTGTAACTCAGAAGAAATCACAGTTCTGCAGTTGTGTGGGAGCTGGTAATTCCCCCAACTGTTTTCCATTCTACATGTTTGTTTAAAACTACTTGAGACAAACCCTGAGTCATGATGCTTTCAGAACAGGATTCTGCTGTGGAGACTCCAGCAAGGTAACATCAGCACACAGACAATGAGCATGGAGGTGCCTCCCCTCCCAGGGGAAAGGGCATTTGAGGCCCTGGCTGCACACCAGTGCTGCCTGCACAGCATTTGCAGGTGCATTGCCTTGCAGCCTGAGCTCTCCATCACTGCTGCAGCAACTGCTGTTCCATTAGGAATTTTTCCTCTGATCACACTGAGATCACAGATCAAGCTGTGATGGGTTTATTGCTTTTTTTTAATCTGGCTGGCTGTCCTAAGAGCGAGGTTTATTGACGTCCGATGGCAGGGATGCCAGGAGCACACAGCTGTGCTGCTTTAGGAAATACTTTGACTAACTCCATAATTGCGTTGGCATTACTGCTGCCCCAAAAGCTGGATATTTGAGGCACCTTGTAATACATGTGACTTCTTCCTTGTAGCTGAGCTGTGTTCTACAAAAGCCGAGGTCATTGTGCTGACTGACATTTGGAGTTTGATAAAAAATTTTAATCCTAGGAACATAAATTATTTTTAAAATCTCGGGTGACTGTTTTAAGCTAATTTCTGTAGTAAATGCTTTCTGTAAGGGAATGTTTTATCTAACCTGAGCTTTCTCAAGTTCCAATGGAACCTATCCTTAGCCTGCAAACAGAAACCTGTATGATCTGTTTAGGAGCTGCTTCTTTCTCGACTTGCCTGTTCTAACAAGAAGGTGACACACATTTAAACAACCTTTTTCCAAATCACCCCATGCAGCAAGACTGGTTGCTTGTGAACTTCTCCTTGTCTGTGAGAGAAGGAAGGCACTCAAACACCCAGGGCTCACCCAGCCCTGCCCTACTGAGGGCATTGTTAGCACCAGCCCCCACTTTCAGCAGCAAGAGACCTGTCAGCTCCGGCTTCGGAGGAAGAAGAGGGGGAGGAGGAGGAGGAATGACCCTCGTCACCACTCCCCTAAGGCTGAACAGAGCAGAGGAGGAGCTTATAAGTAGAGCCAAGTTTCACATTCAGAGGCTGCAGGGGCAGAGAAGGAGGGGCAGCAGAAAAAGGCAGTGTGGGGAGGAGGAGGAAGAGCAAGGAGAAAGGGGCAGCTGTCAGGGCAAGAAAGTGAGAGAGAGGAGAAAAGACAAAAGGAGGCAGTGACAGTCTTGGGTCAAAAGAGGAAGATCAAGGAGTAGACAGGCTACAAAATGGCATTCCTCTTGTGGCTGGGGTCCCAGCTGTCATCCGTCTGGAGCAACATCTCTATACTGGGAGTTTTTCTTACAGTGTTTACTTTACTGCTTGACTTCATGAAGCGCAGAAAGAAGTGGAGTCGTTACCCACCGGGCCCAGCCTCGCTGCCGTTCATCGGGACCATGTTCTCCATTGACTTCCACAACCCCCACCGCTCCTTCGGCCAGGTGAGTGGCAGCCCCTGAACAAAACACTCCACATACAATCCACCGTGGGCCCAGGAGGCGTGGGTCACACCCTGGCATCAGCTACACAGACATAACACAGAGAACAGGTATTTTCATTTCCGCTGAGGTTACTAGATACAGCTTTAAGACTAACTAGGAAAAAAAGAAAAAAAGATAAAAGAATGTAAAAGTATGCACACAGGATCACAGGATGATAAACATAGCTGGAAACAGTGGATAAACAGATAATGAGGAATATAGTGGGAGTTTTGGGATGTTATGTAACAAGAAAACAGCACATGACCAAAGAAAAAGTTCAAGGAAAGATCACCTGTAAAATTGCAGCACTCGGTGAGTGTGACTCCCAGAGACACCTTTCAATGATCCTCTAGGACCACAAAAGGACTTCCAGCAGGAGGCAGATGTGTGCAGGTAAGTCCCAGGAAAAGTGATGTTTATGTAGTAGCTGGGAAGCACGCTGCAATGAATATGTATTATCATTATGGCATAAATACCCTGTTGTAAAGTTTCATGACACTCATTCTATTAGAGGAGTCCAGTGCTACAATAAAGAATACCCGCTTTCTAATACTTCAAATTATGTTAGAAAGTTTATTTTTGGTCAACTTCAGTATCACTACCCTTGCACAAAACTGAGGGCAATGCTCTCTCCAAAGTCCAGGATGAAGCAAGTCACTGCCTAAGGACACTGACCCTTCACAGATGAAGAGATAATCACACACCAGCACCTCCCAACCTCTCTCTCCCCATCTCTCTGTGAGCACAGGGGGAGACCCCTGCTGTGCCCCGGTGATGGGTGCTGCTGTAGAGCTGGCTGGCAGCCTAACATGAGGGCAGGCTTGGAGGCAAAGGAGCAGGGGGCTGTACAAACAAGGAAGACAAATATCTGTGGGCTGGGAATGTGGCTGCAGGAATGGCAGGCCTCCCTGCGAGTTACTGGAGCATGCCTGCAGGCATGTGACAGTTTCAGTGAAAGAGACCAGTTTATGGGATTTGCCCCTGCAGCAATGCCCAAAATCTCAGTAGCATTCCTATTCAAAGTCAGGGCTGAGCTTTTCTCAGAGGGAAAGCACGGCTTTCACAGCCTGCAGCAGATAAACCACGGATGTTTTGTGCTTCAGCTTGCAAACTCTAAAGGCCTCTTTTCTAGGACAGCGCTGTTCAGCTTCCTGTCCAAAACCTGCCAAGTGGAGAAACTAAAAATAGCATTTGTATTATTTACTTGCATGTAGTACCAAAAGCTTACCATTTTCAAATCATATCACATCAGGGTCATGCTAACCACAGTCTTGACCAGTAATCATTTTTAATGATGCATTTCTAGTGACAGTGAAGTGCTAATTCCCTTTTCAACCTTACTGGAAATACAGTATCAAGTACTTCAATTCCTTGCAATGCTACAGTGCAGAAATCAAGAACCTTAGCTTTTAAACAAAAACAAACAAAAAAAAAAAGAGAGAGAGAGAGAAAAAAAAGTAAAAGAACTCTGTGGGGTACTGCTACTATTGCACTGTCTTTAAACAATGTGCTTCTGAGCTTTGCTCAGTGTTCCTGACTAGCAGGGGAGCTTTGACCTGCTTTCCCAGGAGTCTGTGTCCCATTAAAGGGCTTGTTTACCTGGAGAAGGCTTTGCTCCATGGCCAGCTCCCATGGTGAGTGTATGGCTGACAGGATTACCTGTGCAGCCATCCTGATTCAGCTTTATGAGGCTTACAGCTCACAGCAGATGTAGGGTGTGTGCCAATTACCAGTCATACCAGATGTGTACACTCCTTTCAGGGAGAAAGTTGACCTGAAACTCCAGTGTGGAATTGCCTTTCTCAACTATGTTTCTGGAAACCTGGCTCTGGGTAGATCTTTAGGTACAAATGCATCTTTAAAAAAAATTACATATCACCTTATTATCAATATTTCTTTCAGCAGAAGTAGACTAACTCAGAACTTACTTAGTCTTTAAATCAAAATAAATAGAAACATTAGGAAATAATTCATTATTGAGCATGCAGTCTTTAAAAATCCCCCAGAAGGTTCTTGACAAAATTAAAAGTACTTGCACAATGTTCATGACAACAGTTTGGCCAGGATAGGTGTATTCTAAATTTTTCCACTTACAGGGTATTGATCCTGCTACAGCTGCTGCTTGGCACTGTTTGGAGCTGTTGCACTGCAAAGATAAAGGTCAAAGATCAGCTGAAGATCTTTGACTAAAAGTACCTCGAAGTTCACTCAGTAGTAAAGGTCCTAAGAAAGGATATTGTGATGTTTCTGATGTTACACTCAGCTCATTTTCAGGGACATGCTTTTTTATCTTGGCAGCTTCAGAAGAAGTTTGGAAACATCTTCAGTCTCCAGAACTGCTGGACCAACCTGGTAGTGCTGAATGGGTATAAAACAGTGAAGGAAGCCCTGGTCCACAAATCGGAGGACTTTGCTGACCGGCCATACTTCCCAATATATGAATATATAGGCTATGGAAAGGATTCTGAAGGCAAGTCTCATGAAAATGGACATTCCTTGGTGGCACTAGCATGAGAGGGATTGGGTAGAGGCAAGATTTTCTCAGTGCAGTGCACCTTCACGTGTCCCCCTGGTGAACCTCCTTGTATGTCTGGCACCCTTTGGTGGCGACAAACTCAGGTTTGATTAAATGGGGGCTCCCCTTAGTGGTTGTAGTACAGCTCCAGCAAGCACACACTTCTTCAGCTGTGTAAGGACACTATAAGGGGTACAGCTTTTCTGCCAGCTCCCAACAGCCACAAATTAGTGCTTATGGTGCTTATGTAAGACAAAATGCTTATGCAAAATGTTACATTTAAGTTGTTGGAAAGAAATATGGTGACTTGCATTCAAGACAGAGTATTTTCCTGCATCCTGACCACATCACATCCTCGGCTCCTGTGTGGTGGCACAAGCTGCTACCCAGTTCACACAAGCTATGGGAACAATGCTGAATGGTTTGGAGGGGTGATTCCTTTATCCTTAGCAGCCCTTGTTGCTCCTATTGAATTCCCCTGCACCTTTGCCAGCCATGCACAGGCATTAGAAGGTGCAGTGATTCATTTCAGAATTGCTGTCTGAACAAGCTGCACAAAGTCAGACTGTTTCATCTATCCATACAGACCTGTACCTCCAGACTCACAATTGCTGTTCCCTAGTAAAATTTGCTTGATGTACAAATCAGATATCTGACATTTCTTGTTCATCTACAATTCCAGGGGTTGTTGTAGCAAGATATGGGCACGTCTGGAAGGAGCTAAGGAGATTCACACTCTCTACGCTGAGGAACTTTGGGATGGGAAAGAAATCCCTGGAGGAGCGAGTGGTAGAGGAAGCTGAATTTCTCTGTTCTGAAATCAAGTCTGAAGAAGGTTTGTGACATTCACAAGGATGGGGAGATCACAGAAAAAGGCAATTCAGTGATGCAGAGAGAAGTAATACTACAGCCACTCCTGTTTGCATGCAGTGCTCTCTTCCCATGCAAATGCAGTGTTTTTAGTCTGTGTGCATTCCTTGGAGCCACTTCTGCTTTACACAGTTGGGCTACCATAACTAATCCATTTGAAACAGTAAACAAATAGGAAATTAGAAATAGAGAGGTAAAATAGAATTATTCCCGGAGCTCAGTAACTCTAACTTTATGAAGTTTAGTGGAACATATTGATATTATCACATGCAATAAAAGTGCAGCTGAGAGTTCACAGCCTGTCATCCAGACACAGAACAAAGTGTTACCTGTCAAGTCACAGAACAAACCTGCAACTCAGTTTTTCATGGGAGTTTTCTTCTTTAAACATAGATCAACCAAATATTAGTAAGAATGAGATGATCTTCATTTCCTAGTGTAATGCTTTGAGTGGTTTGGGGGCTTTTTCTCCTGGTGTCATCAAGGTGGCATTTGTGTATTCTCATTGCTGACAGATGAGGTCCAGCAGTTTGGTGTTGCTGAGCTTCATGACTTGGTCTCCATTTCTATTTTCAGGTAAATCTTTTGATATACACGTTCTCATAAATAATGCTGTCTGCAACATGATCTGCACCATTGTCTTTGGAGACCGTTTTGACTACCGTGATGAGACGTTCAAGAAGCTGTCACAGTTATTTAAAAATTCTTTGGATGAAGAAACTGGACTCCTACCTCAGGTAAACCACAGGCTGTAAGAAGCTGCTCTCTATTGCTTGAGACAATTGTGTTTTCATAATTTTTCTTTTTTTGCATCATGTAATATCTTCTCTCTCTCTCTCTCACTCTCTCCGGTTCGGTTCTCACACCCCAGCTTCTTAACGTGGTGCCCATTTTGATGCGCATCCCTGGAGTGCCACAGAGAGCCTTTCGAGCACAAAAGGAGTTAATGGACTTCATAGATGTGGTCATAGATAAGCATATCAAGACCTGGGACCCTGCTTACACTCGAGATATCACAGATGTGTTTTTAAAGGAAATGGAGAAGGTAGGGTGACACTAGCAGACCCTCTGGGGTCAGGAGTAGTTTCTTTTCCTGTTCAGGCTTGTGAAGCTGACTTTGCTCGTAGAGCTGCACAAAACCTCTTACCAACTAATTTCCTATTTTTTCATTCCACACTTGCGAATACCTTGAGAAGAAAGGTATTCTTCATGCCATAACCTCTTTTATTGTCTTAAGACACCATATTATCTGCTGATGTTCTTGTTTCCATTTTCTGCCTTCACATTTCCTGCAGAACCTAGGAACTTCCTTCTTTCCAGCCTACAAAAATTTGAAGGCTTTTAAAAGGCAATGATTGAGAATTCACTAATTGTCCTAAGTTTGCACCAGGAAACAAGTCAGCATGCAAGATTCTGTGTAATGTCAGTGCCTCAATGACAGATGCCTCAAAATCAGTCACAAAACTGGAGCAACAGATTTGACTTTTTTGTGTCATTCCTCCATCCGTAGCCTGCCTTTAAACCAAGTTATGATTTGAAACCGGTGTCTCCTTTGGGACGTATATTTTTGAATTGCTTGCTAAGAACTAATTTGTTTGATATCAGAGGAAGGCCTAAATCTGAACTTCACTGAAATTAAAAGGAGTCTTTCCTTGAATTCAGTCAGGCACAAAGTCAGTATAAAACCAAAGATATTTGGGTTGGCCCGTCCATCTGCCATATGTTTCTGCACATGGATTCACTGAATTTCAAGTGCCAGATGAGCAATATTAGCAAATTCTGCTTGCAAATCACTTCCACCATCCGAGTCCTCAGGCTGGACTGCTGCTCTGCATAACAAACCCTTCCATGCTGTGGGTATCGGGCACCTCCAGCCCATGTGTCATTCCCCCCAGCTTGCATGGGCAGAGCAATGTGACCCACATTACTCTGCACTGGGCAGTACAGCTTGGGGGTGGAAGTGAGCCTGACCATGTTGCCTCTTGTCACATCTCTCTTCTGTTCACTGTCATCGCCTGATAAACCAGTCTGATAAATCCCTCTCCTGAGTTAACTTTGGTCAAGTCAGTCCCAAACTCCCTTGTCAGAGATCTTTTTCTGGAATAACAGTTGAGACTTAAATGCATTATTAATTGCTATCCATATTAAAACAGCATCTAAATATACAGAATAACAACAGAAGCTAGTCCCTAGGAAAGGGAAGTATAAAGAGGATTAGAAAAGACAAGCAGATGAACTCAGGCAGGGAGCTTGTCATATCTCATATGCTAACAAATTTGAGCTCAATTAGCATTTGGATGAGAGACCAGTTTTGCTGAAAGTGGTGTTGCAGACTTAACAGGCAGCAATAATCCTTTAACCTGATAACCCTGATCCTTTTTTTTTTCTCAGTTGTAAGACAATACCAGGGCAGGAGGAGCAAGACTCTGTAATGCATAGCTAGAGATAAACCCCTTAAAATAATGCTAATTTTGCATTTGCCACATCGCTGCAGCCTCCTCTCTACTCTGTGGCTTTTATCATCTGATCAAACCTGAATAACTGTGTTCCACCTCCTCTGGGGGAAGATGTTACAGTGAGTGGCAAGGGCCTGCTGTCTATTTGAGCTGTTTACTTCTGTCCTGAAGGCAGGGGTACATTCTTCTCTGAGTGGATTAGAGGTGGTTGAGGACCTTCAAATACAGGAGGTAACAGGGTCACAAAGTACATGAGTCATGCTCAGACTGTTGCTTGTGCTGGGCTCTACTCTCCCAGTGAAAAACAGGAACACATACTACGAAATGGATCTAGTGCTTCTCAGCACTTCTCTGGATAGGGTTCTTCTCGCCCAGCAAACACCCCTGCTCCAATCACCCACTTTTTTGCTCTCCACAGGGTAAGGCAGCTGAAGAGAACGGTTTCCACTACAGTAATCTTCGTCTGGTGGCCATGGACTTGTTTACAGCTGGTTCTGAGACCACCTCCACCACTCTCCGGTGGGCATTGCTGTATATGCTTCTCCACCCAGAAATACAGGGTAAGTCAGAAACTTACTTACAGAAGTGTAGCCTCTTCCCTTCAAGACTCGTTTTTCTGCAAGGATTTTGCATTGAGGAACAGCTTTGGTGATTGTTGGTCTAGCAGAAACACAGGAGAAACTTCCCAAACAGCTGTTCTGGCAGGGGGGTAGCCATGATAAAAAGACCAGAGTTTGAAGGGCAATTCAACCTTCATTTTGAGGGCTTCAGCTGGGGACTGGCTGTGGTCAGTGTACCCTCTTCCAGTATTTGGAATAGATGCTGATTGGTTTAAATTCTCTAATGCTGCTTGACCAGGTACCCTTCAAGCTGCATAGAGGAGGGGTAAGGTAGCATGTCAAGTGGCAAGGCCTTTATTAAAGATGCTATGAGTAAAGAGCAGTTACACAGAGTCACTGGTAAACTGAAAAATGCCTTCCTGTCTGGTTTCTGTTTCTGTCTCCAGCTGCTTGTCCTGTTCTCACACAGTGCCTATAATCTCATGCAGCCAGTCTTCCTTCAGCTTGTATTAGCTGCTTCTGGTTATCTAAGGGTCCTCTAATTCTTCATCTCTTCTGCTTTCAGGTAAGGTCCAGGCAGAGATTGATAAAGTGATTGGCAGAGAGAGACTCCCCACCATGAAGGACCAAGCTAGCATGCCTTACACTAATGCTGTGATCCATGAAGTGCAACGCTACGGGGATATTGCTCCTGTTGGAATACCTCACATGACGTACCGGGACACCGAATTGCAAGGCTTCTTTATTCCCAAGGTGACCATGACCAGATAAGTCATACAGCAGCCTCTCCTTGTGCAGATGCCAGGCGTGGGGTGGAGATGATCCTGTCCAACCCTGCAGCATTGCACTTCCAGCCCCAATTACAGTCACTGTTGAGCACTAAAATAGGACATTTTGAAATGATAAATTCGGGCAGATGGTCATATCTGTGTTCTAGGCTTACACTTGTTGTATGGGAACGCGGCTGCAGTGGCAGCTCAGTGCAATGGTTTCCTTTCCTCTCAATGAGTCCTGATATTCACTGCCTGTCAGAAGAAGCCTAACAGGCTCTCTGGAGGCACTGAACACCAGCTTACTGGCTTTCCTGAGATGGTAGCAGTTAAATTCTAACCTCTGCAGCTACTCAAATGCCACTGGCATTCAGATCAGTTCCACTGTGACAAGCAGCTGCCATTGCAGCAGTGGCAGAATTCAAGCCTGGGATTTTTTTTTTTTTTGTAGTCCTGTGGTATCTCCTCTGTTTTAGAATCTTGACATGTGAAACAGGAAAGCTTTGTAATTTTCCATGGTCCCTGCAAAAGCTGGGCTTTGAAGTCTGTCAGTCAGGTTTTTCTCTGCAGCTATAAAACAAGTCCAGGAGGATCTGAGAAGCAGAGGCTGTTTCCACTGTGTAACTGTGAAATTGGCATTTGCATGCTACAGACTTTGTAAGGATACAAATTGCAAAAGTTCAGATGCTTCAGAGTGTAGGGCAGGCACCATATGCCATTGGAAAAGGGCCCTGCTTTACCTCTGCCTCAAATAAGATGCAGAAGTGGAAATGGGTGCTATTAGGCGGCAGACACAGACTAAAGAGGGACCAGCACTGTTCCGTTGTGCCATTTAAGATAACGCTGCTGTTCTCACTTAAGTTGTTTCCTCTTGTGCGCGAGTGCAGGGGACGACAGTCATCGCCAACTTGTCTTCCGTGCTGAAGGATGAGACAGTCTGGGAGAAACCAAGCGAGTTTTACCCCGAACACTTCCTGGATGCAAAGGGGCAGTTCGTGAAACCAGAGGCCTTCCTGCCCTTCTCCGCAGGTAAATCTGAGGGGAGGATCCAGCTGCAAGTCAGAAGCACAGCAGGAAGGTGATCTGTTCCCCCTGCGGCAATTCCAGCATCGATTATTGCCCTCTTTGACAGACACTTCCTATTCCCTCTCTTGCAGGTCGCCGTGCCTGTCCGGGAGAACAGATGGCCAAGATGGAGCTCTTTCTCTTCTTTACCACTCTCCTGCAGAAATTCACTTTCGTGCTCCCTGAGGACCAGCCCAGGCCACGGGAGGACGGCCACTTTGCACTCACAAACTCTCCACACCCATACCTGTTGCAGGCTCTCCCAAGATAAATGCACACCACTCTCCTTTCAGTCACAGCCACCCCACCCACAGCACACCACCACCCACCCAAACTGGCAGAAACACTGCAGGTCTAGGCAGGATCATGGCAGGTTCAGTCTCAAGTCTGTGCAGAAGGCCACATCTGTGTAAAGTAAGGATCTAGGCCAATATCTTGTTTAGCTTAATTCTAGTGGTGGTTCTTGAATGAAACAAGAGAGCTCCAGCTTCAACAACAAGGTGACATTAAAATGTAGTTTCAGAGTAGTGCTTCTGGAAAATCTTACCATCCAGGACATACATGTCCCCTTCATTCCTTCCTGTTTATTATTAACACACTTCTGTATGTTGAACAAATATTGCATTGTCGTAATTTTATAGCCTCAAAGAAAGTAAGTTTTAATCCTGACAACCCTTATGTCACACTGTATCTCCAGTGGGAGTAAATACCAAGGAATACATAAATAATCCATATGGTGTTTCAGCCACAGAAGAAGATAATTTGTGAATGACATCAGTAAATACAGAAATTTTGATAAATACATTTAAAGAGAAATCCTGGTGTTTAGATTTACTATGTCTCCTCTAATTAAAACTTTTTTTCTTTTTTGTCATTACATAAAGTCAGCCCTTGGGCAGGTTTGGAACTCAGAAAGGGATGGAGTTACACTGTTTGAAACTTCATGGCCATAGATTTCAGTTACCTTTCTCTTCCTGCAATATTCCTCACAAATTGTTTTGCAAGATGTAAAGATATGTTGATGTTTAAATTAGCAGTAGCTCCCTTACCATATCTAAAGAGACAATAGCACAAAGGAGTTCTTATGTATAACCACCACTAAAAAAAAAAATACCTGAAATCGAGTGCACATGTGCAGTAGTAATTTTGTGTAATAGTAATTTTGGAAGCTATGAAAGGTATTGAATTATGCAAATACTAATTAACATAATTAAGATTTGAACTTCAGCAGGAACTGAACATTTATGCTTTTCATCTACAAAAAATACTTGAAAGAATAAAAGTGATGTGAAGTCTCTCTTGCCCCTGCTCTTTCTGGTTGCCTCAGTTCTGCTGTGCTCCTGCCTCAGATACTCACCTGAGATTTCTCTCCTCACACCCAGCACCACACCTGCGTCTTTCAAGATCATTTCAGTGTTATTTTCTGGTCTGTTCAGTGACGCCGAACTGCATGTGTTCGGGTTTATAGTGGCCAGCACATCCCCAAGTGTGTTTAGAGAGAACTTAACTTTGGAGCGGTCCCGGCGCTCGTGTATTTGGATAAAAACGTGGGTATAGCTGAAGTAGGGACTGTCTTTCTAGCGTGCAAGAGTGTACTGACAGAAAGCCCAGCTGCCCCACCTAACAGCAGCGGACTGCGGCGTTCTGGGGACATAGGGAACAAATGGATGTCCCCGGTCACAGCTCCGGGCCTGCCCTGAGGGAGGAGCGGGCTCTGAGGGGCGGGGCTCTCGGGAGGCGGGGCCCGCCCTCCAGCCGCTCCACCCCTTGCAGTGCTGTGATTGGCGTTTCTTCCGACCAATCGAGTGGGAGGCGGCCGGCCCGGCAGCTGGAGTGGCAACTCGGCCGGCCAATAGGAGAAGGCGCCGTGCCCTGCGCCTGCCCGCGGGCGGTGGGGAAGGTGGCGGCGGCAGCAAGATGGCGGTGGCGGGCAAGGGGGTGGTGTCGGCCGCCGTGAAGCCGATCTTCAGCCGGGACCTGGCCGAGGCGAAGCGGCGCGTCAGGGAGCTGTACCGGGCCTGGTACCGCGAGGTGCCCAACACGGGTGGGTGAGGGACGCGGGGCCTGCCGCGTGTGCTCAAGGTCGGAACGGCCTTAATGACATTGGTGAAGCCGGCGGGCACCGCATGAACGAGTGGCAGTGTAGCGATTTCTAGGGTGGAGTTGCGCGTTGCCGGTGGAGCAAGTGCAGAGCGACGTGGATGATCGCAGTGGGTGTTGTGTTTCTCGTAGTGCACCTGTACCAGCTGGACATCACGGTGAGACAGGGGCGTAACAAGGTGCGGGAGATGTTCATGAAGAATGCCCACGTCACGGATCCACGCGTGATAGACATGCTGGTTATTAAGGTACAAAGAGTTATTTGTGATTTGTTGAAGCTGCAGAGAATGTGGATGATTGGTGGTGAGTGTGATGGAGGAGAGGGACAGCCTTGTACCAGCCTGTCTATGGAGTGGTTGACTTGCAGTTGGATTGGGGTATCTATATCAGCAAACCTGTTGATAAGGGATCAGGTGGCTTTAGAATTCAGCAAGTGTATGTCAAGCAAAGCAGCATAAAATACTAAGTTTGTTCCTTTTTTTTTTTGTTGCTTGCTTGCTTGTCTTTTTTTAACAGCAGCAATCAAAGTGAAAATAGGTGGTGCTCACTAGTTTACTATTAAAAATGAACTTTCTACCCTCTACAGTACTTAATTGGTTTGGAAAATGGTTTTCTTTACTGATTCCGAAACATATATTACAGTGTCAGTACTTGGTGGGAAGCTGGTTTTGGGTGGCAGAACGCTCCAGCTCTGTAACACATCTGGTGCTGTCACAGGCCTGAGACCTGTCTGCTTCAAAGCAATAATCAGCACAACAGGCGTCAAAATGTGTCTGAGCAACAGTAACTGATCTCTGCAATTCTAATGCATTAGAAAGCTTATAAACAAGGACTTCCATGCTCAGCTCTTTTGTTTCTTGCATTTCAAGACAATTACTCTGTCTTTACATGATGAAAAAATGTGGAAACAGAATCCTAGATAGTATGGTAGGTGACAATTCCAGGCAGTCTCATTTGGTTCTGTGCTACCATCCTATAAAACTGGTACAAAAGAATGAAATTGTGAAGAAGTTGCATGGCTCAGTGGCAGTGATACTGGTGCAAAGCACTTGGCAGCAGTTAATTTTACAGCTAAAGTGTTGCCGTTCACCCAAATTCAGTAGCGGTTCTCAAAAGTTAGGAATGTGGTGTAGAATTTTATGGGAGCTGCTGGTGAGGAGAGAAACAAAGCAGGTTTTAAGAAGGGGACAGAGTTTCCTGCCTGTTTCACAGGGCTGGGAAGCTGTGCTGCAGAGAAATCCACTTAAGTCCCAAGGCAGGAACAGTATACTTGTGTCACAGTGTAGGTGGTGCATGCCGGCTCTAGGAGTACAGAACTGTTGATGCAGCTGTTATTGTTGTAGGTGTTTTTAAGTTCATTCAAATAACTTTCACAGTACTCCGTGGTAAACTTGGGTTCTAACTGCCAACTAGTCTAAAATTCTTTTGTGTGTGTGCAGGGGAAAATGGAGCTTCAAGAAACCATTCATGTCTGGAAGCAGAGGACTCATGTCATGAGGTACTTCCACGAGACGGAAACCCCGCAACCCAAAGACTTTCTGTCCAAATTCTATGCGGGCCACAATCCCTGAGAAACTGACTCTGTGTCTTCCTGCCTTATATTACAAATAAAGTTCTATACAATAGAAAAAAAAATCCACACCAAGAGATTCTCTGGCATCTTAGGAGCCTAATGACTAGGTGAATCCAGAGCATGTGCAAGTGATGATCTGTTTGAAGAGCTGTAATTTCCTAGTTTTGCCAGTTGTGTATTTTCAGTGGATGGCATTTATTCCATCGCTTGCCCTGGGGTGTCTGCTGAATAACCACAACACAGCCTGGCAGTGGGTCTTTGTGCTTAGCCTGCAGGCCCATCTGTAGATGTTAGCTCTGTGAGGAAAAGGGCAGGCCTTCAGGGAAGCCGCTGTACTCACAGAAATATTCTTGTGCATGAGGCACATGTGTATTCATGCAGTGTCTTGAAATTTCATGCTATGACTTTGTTGACCTTGTGTTTTTTATTGGACATCAATCTCCTTAGTTTCTCATAGAGAATATATAAAATCCAGTAGGCAGATAAATCCTTGTGTGTGAAAACATCAGCAGAGTCCATTTCTCTGCTGTAAAAGGAAATTACCTGGAAAAAAGGCAGCTTGTACTGTTTTGTAGAATAGGAAGGCTCTGTAAGAGCTTCTGAAGCCTAGCAGGAGATGGTGTCTTGCCATCACCTCATCCACTGAACCAGGAATTACTAGTGCCCTTTGGAGAGGGATATGGAGAATTTATTCTTTCACCAGAGAACAGATTTTCAGCAAGTAACTCAGTGCTGGAGCTCTTCAGATGTGACCAGCACTGGATGTTTGTAGTACACTCAAACTTTTTTTTTTCCAGCCTTAATAGACGTCTTTTTATCCTGTAAATTCTGGGGCTTTCTTCCCCACGAGGACTGTAACACAGCACTCCTCAGGGATGTGTACATAGGTACCTCAAGGCTCCAGGGCTGGCATGTTTTTAAGGACAGGGTTGACAAAGTCAGGAGAGACTGTGGGACAAAGCAGTGAAAAGGATTTTAGCAGTATATAAAACAGGAGCAGGTGCATGTTTGGCTCCCAAGATCAGATAAACTGGACCAACCACTTCTCAGGTGGCTTTGGGCAAGGAGGGGGCAACTCCAACACCACATGACTCAAGAACCTGAGAGCTGCCTTTAGCTGCAGCTCTTGGGCTTACTCAGATTACAGGCTCCCTTTTCTCTCAGTAGCCATGCTGGAGAGTTATTGAGCAAACATTAAAAGCTGTGCCAAAGAATAAGGGAACAAATATGGTTTTGGAACTATACACTGCTCCAAATTCAACAGCAACACCAGTAAGG
Organism: Leptocoma aspasia; assembly: GCA_013399835.1. NCBI lineage: Eukaryota > Metazoa > Chordata > Aves > Passeriformes > Nectariniidae > Leptocoma > Leptocoma aspasia. The sequence continues at coordinate 72,254 of VXAX01004192.1, forward strand.
AAGGAAGAAGTAGACAGTCAAGAGGCCAGATCTAGTGACCAGAAACCATGAGACACTGGGGAAATGCTGGCTTAAGAAAAATAAATAATTGACCAACATCTCAAGGTTTCATTTTGAGAGAACAGCTGGTGTGCTGTGACTAAAGATACTCTCCCTGTGCCATAACAGCAGGGAAGACCTTTTAAGTCTATGATACAAGGATTTAAATGCAATAGTAAACACTTGTATGAAAAGAGGAGTTGAAGTTCATACAGCAAAGAAAACAAATACATTAGGGCTCTTTCAGAAGGAAGTACTGAACTACCTAGGAAATATTAGGTACTTGGAGCCAGTGTTCAGAGATTAAATGCTATAAAACACATGAGCAAGTTCATTTGCAACTTGTGATCTGAACCTTTTACCAAAGCCACTCAAAGTTTTAACTCTGTGATGATAATACTGTCTTTACTCTTAAGTGAGGTGAAGTTAATGACACAGTCCTCATCAGATACAATGCCATTGTCACTGTGCACTCCATTCTTTAACAGGGCTGTGCTGCAGGGCTGCTGCTTCCCCTAGGATAGCACATGTCCTGTAGATCAGTACTGAGTTACTGGAAGGACTCAGAAGAGAAAATAAGCATGAGTAGAACCTCCCTACTGGAACAGACATACAGAGATAGAAAGTTAAGACAGAAATGTTAGGACACAGGCAAATAATGTATAAAAACACAGGACCAAAGTTGCATATGTCAGTCTCTTGATCTTTAATTAAGTGTTTCCCATGTTGCTAATTAAAGGCATCCCAAGCAGTCTTTGATGAGGTGAGCATGTGTGTGCAAGGACGCAGGGCATATCAAGCACTTCCTTCAACCCTGATCTACAGATTTCCAGCATACAGAGATGTGCAGGACACTCACTGGCAAAAGGGGATACAAAGCCCCCTGTCCCCTTTAGGAAGGACATAACACAGGTGACAGATGTTGGAACCATTGTTTTGTCAATGGCTTTCTCCCTTCTGTTCTTCTGTTCCAGTGCTGCAAATAGAAAAACAAGCTGTTAGATACACTACTGAGCTGCAGTCTGTATCCTCACAAAAATACACAAGATGGGGTTTACATAAAGGGAGTGGTACACTCAAACTCCAACAGGCCAGTGCAGTCTCTGCAGTCTTTTAAGTCTTAGCTTTCAGCTGCACAGTGCATGCTGGAAGACCCCTTATCAACTGGAATACATCCACCAAAGTGATTATAAATTACGTTATTTACAACAACTTCTCTAAAACAGATTTTTTCTTCTATAAAGAATCAAACACACCCAAACTCAAATCTTTACACAAGAGCAAGCTAAACAGAATAACAGAAAATGGTAGAAAGTGTAGCATAGTGCAGATTAAGGTCAATTATTTCCATTCTTCCTTTCTGCAATGAGTCTGAATGGTCCAACTACTCCAGAGATCAGTGTTGTAACACCCACCAGACAGTTTGTTCTGATGGGTTCCGGAATTCTCTTAAATTGTTTACCTCTCTCAGAATTTCAGACAGTACGTGGCTCTGTTTTTAAAGAATCATCCTGTGAGTTAGGAGAAGACTTTTAAACAGGTCAACAAGTAGAACAGAATCATGGAATCGTTTAGATAGGAAAAGACCTTCAAGTTCATTGAGTCCCAGCTGTTAACCCAGTACTGCCAAGTCCACTGCTAAGCCATGTCCTTAAGTGCCTCATCTACACCTCATTTAAATACTCTGGGCAGCCTGCTCCAGTGCCGGACAACCCTTTCCCTGAAGAAGTGTTTCCTAATGGCCAATCTAAACCTCCCCTAGCACAACCTGAGGCTATTTCCTCTTGTCCTATTGCTTGTTACTTGGGAAAAGAGATTGAACCCTACCTGGCTACAGCCTCCTTTTAGGTAGTTATAGAGAGTGATGAGCTCTCCCCTGAGCCTTCTTTTCACCAGGCTAAACAGCCCCAGCTCCCTCAGCCACTCCTTATAACAGGTGTGCTTCAGACCCCTCAGCAGTTGTCCTTTGGATTTTTAATGTAGGAACACTGAAGTCTCTCTGTTGTCTGCACTACAGACCTTCACTGACTACATTTTATTTCTGATTCAGCCGATAACATCTGAAACACCATCAGTTTTTCCAGTCTCTAAGAAATGCATGGTGTGGAGATTGCACAGATATTAGTCTGGCCTACTCTGGTACAACAAAAAAGTTAATAGCCAAAGGCATATCCACGCCCATGTGTTTAACTGCAAGTGTGTCTTTTAAGCTGTTGCTGGCTGTATTTCCTTGTTCGAGCTTCTCCTCCCTGCCCCAAGCCAAACGGGAAGCACAAATAATTAGATTGCTGGTGNCCCCGCCCGCTCGCCCCTCACTCACCTTAACCGGCTTGGGCAAAATGGCGCCGCTGCGGGTGACGGTGGCGGCCCGGGAGGGCACCAGCGGCACGGCCGGGGCCCGGCCCGGCTCGCCCCAGCCCGCACGCCCCGAGCGAGCCACGGTCGCTGCCAGGAGCCGCCCGGTTACCGCCGCCATCGTCCCGCCTGCCCCGAGCCGCGGCCGAGCCCAGGCGTCACCTGGGATCTCGCGAGGCTTGTGGGGCGGCGGCGAGATCAGCGCCGCGCATGCGCGGGACGAGGCCGCGCCCCCCGGGGGTCTGGGGGCGGCTCTCGGTGCCCCCGGGCCGGGGNAGACAGTTTGTTCTGATGGGTTCCGGAATTCTCTTAAATTGTTTACCTCTCTCAGAATTTCAGACAGTACGTGGCTCTGTTTTTAAAGAATCATCCTGTGAGTTAGGAGAAGACTTTTAAACAGGTCAACAAGTAGAACAGAATCATGGAATCGTTTAGATAGGAAAAGACCTTCAAGTTCATTGAGTCCCAGCTGTTAACCCAGTACTGCCAAGTCCACTGCTAAGCCATGTCCTTAAGTGCCTCATCTACACCTCATTTAAATACTCTGGGCAGCCTGCTCCAGTGCCGGACAACCCTTTCCCTGAAGAAGTGTTTCCTAATGGCCAATCTAAACCTCCCCTAGCACAACCTGAGGCTATTTCCTCTTGTCCTATTGCTTGTTACTTGGGAAAAGAGATTGAACCCTACCTGGCTACAGCCTCCTTTTAGGTAGTTATAGAGAGTGATGAGCTCTCCCCTGAGCCTTCTTTTCACCAGGCTAAACAGCCCCAGCTCCCTCAGCCACTCCTTATAACAGGTGTGCTTCAGACCCCTCAGCAGTTGTCCTTTGGATTTTTAATGTAGGAACACTGAAGTCTCTCTGTTGTCTGCACTACAGACCTTCACTGACTACATTTTATTTCTGATTCAGCCGATAACATCTGAAACACCATCAGTTTTTCCAGTCTCTAAGAAATGCATGGTGTGGAGATTGCACAGATATTAGTCTGGCCTACTCTGGTACAACAAAAAAGTTAATAGCCAAAGGCATATCCACGCCCATGTGTTTAACTGCAAGTGTGTCTTTTAAGCTGTTGCTGGCTGTATTTCCTTGTTCGAGCTTCTCCTCCCTGCCCCAAGCCAAACGGGAAGCACAAATAATTAGATTGCTGGTGTAGTTAATGACATACCCTTTAATCGTCGTCATCGTCATCCTCTGGGACAAAGATATCATGCTCTTCAAGTAAGGCTGCGAAGTTCTTACTGATCTGAGTACCAACATACAGGAAAGGGATCACGACGCTGAACACTCTGAGGAGGCCGAAGGGCGTCTGCAAGGAGTCGATTGTAAAAAGTGGATCTTTACATCCAAGCAAGTCGCACTTTGACTGAACCGGCGCACTCCCGGCTCCAGAGGCGCGCGGAGGGCCCGGGAAGCGGCCCGCAGAACGATCTGCGACCCTAGTGCCAAGCCCCGGTCACCGCACCGCGCTTTACTCTGGTATTACAGTATTACAAACACTCCCGCACCAGCGAGCGGGCAGCCCGGAGCAGGGAACACCCGTGGCTTAGGAAAGGGAAGGCAAGGTGACAAAGGGCGGCGCGTAGG
>VXAX01004192.1:84737-131383 GCA_013399835.1 Leptocoma aspasia
CGTGGGCTCGGTCAGCTGATGCGGACGGCATCATGTGAGCGGGGCCGGGCCGGGCCGAGCCGGGAGAGTCGCTTTGTGCCCCGGTGGCAGCGATGGAGGCGATGGTGGTGAGCGGACTCGCCCTGGCGCTGGCCCTGGCGCTGCCCTCCGTGGCCCTGGAGAACGGGCTGGCGCGCACTCCCCCCATGGGCTGGATGTCCTGGGAGAGGTTCCGCTGCAACGTGGACTGCCAGGCGGATCCCCGCAACTGCATCAGGTCAGCGGATGGGGCTCGGTCAGGTCGAACTTCAGGCCCGGGATGGCTCTGGCACCATCTGCGTCCCTGGGACCCCGTGGTGGATGGTGCATGGGAGGCGGGAGGCTCAGACGGTGCTGGGCTGGAGGGTCCCCAGAGCTGAAGGATGTGGCCAGGTTTTTCAGGCAGTCGGGGAATCGCTCCCCTGTCGGTGAGGTCAGTAAACACGGACAGAGTTTAAATGGGAGCGCTGGGGACCCTCCTATGGGCCGGACCAGCCCTTCAGAGCCCCCAGTTAACCCCCAAATCCCTCTGCCTACCTCACCTGGTGAGGCACAAGGGTCGCAGGATCTCAGCCTGCCGTGCCTCCTCAATCCACAGCGAGCAGCTCTTCTTCGAGATGGCAGACCGGCTGGCAGAGGATGGCTGGAGGGAGCTGGGCTACGAGTACATCAACATTGATGACTGCTGGTCTGCCAAGCAGCGGGATGCGGCTGGACAGCTGGCTCCCGACCCCAAGAGATTTCCCAGTGGAATTAAGGCTCTGGCTGACTATGTGAGTGCCTGCTAGGGGCCGCTGGGGATCTCTGTCCCCATGCCAGTATGGCGGGAGAGCTGGGAAGGAATAGAGGACTCTGGGACCTGGGAGACACCCTGGATCCCTTCATTTGCTCCTTGCAGCTCTGCTCTCCTCACAGGTCCATGCCAAGGGCCTGAAGCTGGGCATTTATGGTGACCTGGGCATCTTCACCTGTGGGGGCTACCCAGGCACCATGTTGGAAAATGTGAAGCAGGATGCTCAGACCTTTGCAGCGTGGGGTGTGGACATGCTGAAGCTGGATGGGTGCTACTCGTCCGCAGAGGAGCAGGCAAAGGGTAAAAGTTCACCAGCCTCTGGCATTCCTCCCCCTGCTGCTTGGGTGGGGGCCCCTGGCCCTCTGCAACAACACTCAGCCAGCCAATTCTTTCCTTGTGCCTCCTATCACAACTGTTGGGAAAAGGGGTGAGTTTGTGTGCCCTGGAGCTGGTGTAAGGAAGGAAGTCAGGCTAGGCTGGTATTCCCCTTGCCGGGTTGGCTGGGACAAAGGTTGCTACTGGGACGTGGGCTGCTGCCAGCCACCCCCTTCACTGGTTGTCATCTTCTCTCCCTAAGGATACCCAGAAATGTCGAGGGCCTTGAATGCCACAGGCCGCCCCATTGTCTTCTCCTGCAGCTGGCCAGCATATCAGGGAGGTCTTCCCCCCAAGGTAAGGATTTTCCCATCTGCTGGCAAGTTCCCATGTCCCCTGTGCCCTGGAGGAGCTCTTGCTGGAGCACCAGGAACAGGGTGTTAACACCCCACTTACTTTTCCACCCCTGGATGGTGCTGCAGGTCCCCAGAGCAAATGTGGCTTTCCTGCCAGGCACCCAGGGATACTTTGTCCTGGTGGACATATTGTGGGTCCCAATATGGTTAGGTGATGGGAGTTTTTGGGAAGAAGGCTCTGGGGTGTATCCTCTCCATCCTACTCAGATGGTGTGGGTTTGGTCCTGACAGTCTTCTTGTGAGACAATCCTGTCTGGTTTCAGTGCTTGAAATAGGATAATCTTCCTTGTATATGTTTCTTGAGAATTGGTTGCACTCACGTATTTCCTCTCTCACTTCTTGAGTCAGTCCTGAGCTGCTCTCATTCTTGTAGCTGATAGCTTATCATATTTCCCCATGGCCTCTATGGTTGTTTTGCCAGACATCCTATCGTACTGGGGTGTGTCCAGACATAGTGGGATATGACTCTGTCTTGCTTCCTCACCTTTCTCCAGATTCCTCTGCCTTTCACACACTTGCTGGACAGTGCAGCTCTCAACAATTCAACAGTGCTGCCCCTGCCTCCCCCACCTTGCAGAACAGTTCTTCTTTCCCTCCTGCCTGACGCTGTTCTCCTTGTCAGGTGAACTACACCATCCTGGCAGAGATCTGCAACCTGTGGCGTAACTATGACGACATCCAGGACTCCTGGGACAGCGTACTTTCCATCGTGGACTGGTTCTTCACAAACCAGGACGTGCTGCAGCCGGCAGCTGGCCCCGGTCACTGGAACGACCCGGACATGGTGCGGCTGGGTGGTGGGTGCTTTGACCCTGTCTGGGGGTCTCCAGGGATCCCCTTTTAGGGGCAGGGCAAAGGAAGAGCTCCAGGAGAAGGAGCCCTGTTGCTGCAGAAGCAAATCTGGTGTTGCCCTTGGCTAAGCTGTGGGAAAAACCCGTGGTTGGAATGAACCCTTCACCACTTGAGTTTGCCTCTCAAGTTCTCCAGGTGCTCTTGTCCTTCCCTGCACAGCCTGAGGGCAAATAGTGGTGAAACAAAGGGTGTTAATGAGTTGCTAGCAGGGATGAGATCTCCTGGTGGCTGTGGCAGCACTGGTGGACTACTTAAGGGGAAGCAAAAGTGTGTGAGGTTTCCCTTGTGCATGATGTTTCCCTTGTGATGTTTCCCTTGTGCTTTCCCTCCCAGCAGGAAGCAGCATCACCACGGGTGACAAGCAGACAAGTTTCTAACCTTTTTCTGTTTCTTCCATCTTTTCACTGTCTCCCCTCCAGCTCATCATTGGAAACTTTGGCCTTAGCTATGAGCAGTCACGCTCCCAAATGGCTTTGTGGACAGTGATGGCAGCTCCACTCCTCATGTCCACGGATCTCCGCACCATCTCCTCCAGTGCCAAGGAGATCCTGCAGAACCGCCTGATGATCCAGATCAACCAGGACCCCCTGGGAATCCAGGGTCGCAGGATTGTCAAGGTTAGAAGGAAAGTAGATTAAATAGGGAGAGCAGACAGAAGTAGCACAGATCATCAAAATAAAGAGGGAGAGGGAAGTGATGTTTCAGAAAAACAGGAGCAGGAGAGCTGTGGGAGTTGTGGGCCTGCTGGTGTAGCAGCCCCACAGGGCAAAGTCAGAAGTTACACTGCTCCTAGCAACTCTGCCTCACCCACCTATCCCCACCCCTAGGAGAAATCCCACATTGAGGTGTTTCTGCGCCCACTGTCCCAGGCTGCCAGCGCCCTTGTGTTCTTCAGCCGGAGGACAGATATGCCCTTCCGCTACACCACCAGCCTGGCCAAGCTCAACTTCCCTGAGGATGCTGTGTATGAGGTGAGCCCTGCTGACACACTGCATAGCAGGGCAGCCCCATGGCATGTGGATCCCCCCCTTACCAGATCTCTATGCCTTCTGGGGGGGCAAGAGGGAGTACTCTCACTCATGCCTCTGGGATGAAGGGGCAGCTGCCCACTGGGTCACTCTTCTGTTGCCCACTGCTGTGGCCTGTCCTGCTATCCCATGTAAGTGACCACAGCTGGACCCCAGGATGAAAGGTCTGGAATTGCTGGTAGCTCCATCTCTCTCTTTCAGGTACAAGACGTGTATGTCGGGAAGATCGTTGGAACCTTAAAAACAGCAGACAACTTCTCAGTCGTTATTAACCCCTCGGGGGTGGTGATGTGGTATCTCCGTCCCGTGGCACTCCCGGTACAACCCTGGCATGTTGTCAGACAGCAAGCCCCTGGCGAGGGTTTCCACCCAGCCCTTCTGTGACAGGGCCCAGCAGATGGGGTGTGGAGCAGTGCCAGGGTGAGCTGTGAGACCCCGGGGCACATGGCTCTTCTCAAGTGCCTTTTGCTGGTGATCCCAGCAATGCTGGGCAGTGACCATCCCCTGGTACCAGCTTGATGATGTCTGCTCTGTCTGTGTAAATCAGGAATTCTTGCTGCCCACTGCCTAAGGGCCCACTGTGCAGAGCGTAGTGCCTCAGTGATTGCAAAGCCTTCTGAGATCCTCCTGTGGAAGATGCCATACAAGTAGAGTCTACCACAACTGAAGTTTGTCAGCTCTGACACCTGAGAACTTCATTGCTTTGAGCTGGGTACTACTGGCTGCTGCAGGGGCTGTTTGAACTACACCTGTAGAAAGGCTTCGGGTGCTTTAGTATCTTCTAGGGTTGTGACATCCCCTTTTCCCCCAGACTCACCCCCCAATGCCATGTGTGATGGCATTAACCTCAAGGACCTGGTTACCTCAAACCTGATCAACTTCTTTCTTTTGCTATAATCAGCTTGGTTTAGAATAAGGTACTGTCAACAGGGCTGCATCCCTCCCACAAATCCCCACCAGGACCAAGCGCTCTTGGAGGCATAATAGCCCTGTGCAGTGAGGCTTTGCTTGCAGGCCTGATCCTGCTGCTACAATCCTAGAGACCAGCACTACTGCACTCTAGTGTGCATGCTAGCATTGTATTAAAGCCCCTCTGGTAGAAGTTTACAGCAGAGCAGAGCAAAAATCTCCATGAGCCATGCATGACCCCAGGAGCCGTGCTGTGGTACACACCAAAAACTGCAGAGCCATAGCACGCTGTGTAAGAGTGCTGGCAGGAAGATGCTCAGCTGAGGTGGTCTTTTGGGTTGGGAGTTGGTCACAGGTGCTTCCAAGCTGAAAGTTGCATCCTTTTTTCTCTAGAAGGAAATTTCTGCTAAAAGGAGGATCAGATCCTACTCTAGCAGGCTGAAAACTCAGCATGTCTCAGGGAAAGGCTTCTCCCAAGGGCCCTTGCATCCACAGCTCTATCCTGAGGAGGAGCCTGCACTAGTAAGCTGGAAGTGAGCGTCAGGACACTCTAAAGCCCTCAACTGCTTCACCTTCATACAGCAGACTACCTGTGGAGGAGTTCTAGATGACACAAGATTAAGCCTCAGACTGGGAAAATACCACATTTTAGATTAGCGGGGAAAAAACTTCTCTATTCCTATTCACCTGTGGGAGGGTTCCTGGTCATCTGTCCACTCTGGTTCCTGAAGGACCAAATGACTGATTCTGGCCCCTTCCAGAAACTTTCTCTGGGGTGCAGGGTCAAGATACTGAAACACAATGCTTGCAGTCCTAATGAGGAAGGACTTGCTAACAAAACAAGGAGCTGGCTTTGTTCTTGGGGAGTGATTGAGGCAAACTGAAATAAAGGGAAGTAGATCACAGACTCTGTCTCGTGTGTTGCTAGCTGTAGCTGCTTGGTTAATGTAGGATTACAGGGTAATTACCTCAAAACAGGAACAACTATGCTAGGAGATAGAACTGGTTTCCTGTCAGAAACTGGACTGATGCAGAGTAGGAAATGGCTTTCCAGTAGTTACATCATGTTCAGCAGGGCAGCAGCATTCCTTGGCACAAGGGGAAACAGATTTTACAGTCTATAGCCAAATGCCATTTTCCTTATTATATATTTATTTTTCCATTGCTGGAAAAAAATGCAGGTGAGGAGTTTCTTTTAAAGACTTTAAAGGCCTCCCCTCTGGTGTACTGTACATAGAAGAGGTGCTATGAATGCAGCTGCAGTGAGCAGCAGTGTGGTGACTTGGCCCCTGCTACATGCAGTGATGATCATGAACATGGGCCACTTCTGGATAGCTGGGCATAACCACAGGCACCAGCCAGCCTTCCACCCTTCCCAGGCAGCAAGGGGATAAGCCCCACCTTCTTCACTCCCCCCAGTTACTTGATTCCAGGTCCAGCTTAGCCACATACCAGGGAGAGAGATGTACTGACCCACAGGTGACCCGAGGGAACAGCAGCAGTGGTTGTAGTTCATTCCAGCCTTCTGTGCAGTATGCAAGAATTAGGTCAACACAACACACACAACAGTGAACTGGCAGATAAAGGTATCAACACTCCTGTATTAAAGTGCAATTCAAAAAGTTACAAACATTCATGGTTGATTTTTTTTTAAATACAGAGTTGTTAGAGTATCTCTAAGTCAGAAAAAGTGTTTATAGATAAGGAAACTTACTTCCCTCCATGTGGAACTGCTTTAGGAATTCATACTTTTAAGTTGTGCAAACCTGACTTGCAGGAGAGCCCTGCCATACAAGAGAAGTAAGAGGGAAAACACTCCTTCTCCCTCCTTGTGAAGGTAGGGAGGCTGTAGGAAGAAATACAATCACCCTATATGTAAAGGATCACAAGGGTCTCCACCAGACTAGAGACTCTCTTCAGAGCAGGTTTAACAGCACTATGTCCTAAGGAAAAAGGAAAGGTCGTGGCTGAGCAGCCAGAGTCTCTGCAGGAGAGCCAAGCGTTAGTAACTCCCACCCAGACAGCAGTTCCCAGCTGAGGGCACTGCACCTGTAAGCAACCAACTCTGGCACTGCAGTGCCCACCTGCCCACATTGCTCAGATGTGGGCACACAGCCTGGCTCCTGCAGCTGAAGGAGAAGGTGAAGGCCAGTTTTCCCCTGTGGAGGTAGCACACAGTGCAAGTTTGCTCAGCACAGGGAGCCAGGGCTGCAGGACTTGTCTCCTGACAAGGCAAGTGCCAGGTCATCTGCCTAATGTAACATATTTTGCTCCAGGGCAGGCAGCCTCCTGTGCAGCACTTGACTCCATTATGCTTGAGGAGCACTGCTTGACACAGGATCATTGCAGATATGGGGCCTGATGGACAGGGAAAAGACAGACTGATCCTCAGGTCTGCCAGTCTGTGAGATAGATCACTGCCCTGAGGCACACCTTTGTTTGCTTCTCTATTCAATGGCTACTAAGACAGGTTGATTGGGACCCATCCCCTTTCCTCCTGTGTAGCCTTCAGCTACATGCTGAATGCTACACAGCTAAATGCTTCAGCATCTCTTCATGCACTTCCCAAGGTCATCACCCCTCAATTGTTAGTCCAGGATGCCACACACTTCCAACACAATACAGGATTTCCAAAGTCCCATCTCACACTGAACTGCCCTAGGATTTAAGGAAATTTAACACCTTCCTAGGGCACCCGAGGATCTATGCAGGGAACCTCGTAGCTCTCTACACCCTTCCTCCTGGATGGTACTTCAGAAGTCAAAAGTTTGGCATTCCAAGTTGTTTTACTCCAACAAGATCCCAGAACCTTCATATTTTAGTCCTAGATTAATCATGTGATACAGTTTAATAAGAAGTCCATCTCTCTCCTCAAGCCAATGGCAGGGCAAAAGGTTAGTCCTTCGACCCCATGAGATAAAGCAAGTAAGTAGGAAAGTGCTGTTGTCCTGCCTTGTATTGCCACTGACTCAATGTTTAATGAGGGCAGGTGCTCAGCTGCCCAGCACTATATCTATTGTAGAGAAACAGAGATGTAGAGATATGCTAACTTGAGGGGTAGTAACAGCCAAGTTGTCTTCAGGGAGAGAGAATGTGGGAGGCTGGCTGCAGCTTCCTTCTGTTAGTTGTTCTTCTTATCCTCAGGAGGTGTATAAGGAGGTGGCTGATCCTGGAAAGAGATACAGTAGAGTCAACAACCATGCTTGTTTTATGACCAGCTCTTTCCAAGGTATTCTCAGGCTTGGCTCACCTGAAATGAGTGCCCTGCAGTGAGCTGCAGATAGAACCAAGTTCTATGGTTTAAGATGTCATTTCATCACACCATTCCTCTTTAATATCAGTTATGTTCCATGATACCTGCTGTCTCCATAACATTTCTTGGAAAAGACCCCTCAAAACCAGGTAACAAATGGTCCACTGCAAATGGACCATTTAATCTGTTCTAAATATCATCCTCCCTTCCCTTCCCAGGCTTTGTCCCTGTTGAAGCTCATAGCTCTGACCCAGCAGATAGCAAACCCTGGGCTGAGGGCCAGCTTTGCTGCTCCATCGGTCTCCAGCCTGCCAGAGCCAAGCAAGGCAGTGAGGGGCACAGCCAGACTGCCATGTACCAGATGGAGGCTACAGACAACCTACTGGCTGCCACTGACTGAACAGAGACCTCACTGTCTCCATGCAGCCCAGAAAGAAAGCAAAACAGAAACCCATATGCCATCATCCTTAAGTGACCTATTCTTTTTAACTCTACTCATTTTCAGGCCCAATGGGTGCAGAGAGCTGTGTTTTCTCTGTGGCCATGCAAGTCTGTTATGCCTTTAGGAGTAAGACAGAAGTAAATGGCTGTTAATGGATCAATCTTAAGGCCTTCCTCCTTTCCTGACTGAAAATTTCACCAGCCTTCTTCATGGGAGCCTCCCTCCCAGAAAAATGCATACTTTCTGTGCATGTTCAACATGAAGGTACACTAGACTTTGCTAAGAAAGCAAAGCACCATCTCTGCTAGTGACAGAGGAGGGAGTAGGCACATGAAGACCAGGCATGGTACTCACCATGGGCATGTACACATTGTGGGGATTGGCAGGGTTGTAATATGCGCTGGAAGCCGCTTCCATGGCCTTACTGCCTCCTGGAAAGGAAGGAAAAGAAGCCACCTTAAATATCTGAGGCAATGGCCCTAGCCTCAGAGGCTTCTCCCCAGCCTCACCTCTTCCAAGGAGGCAACAAAGGCCCAAGGAACCAACAGGAACTGCAGCAAGCTGGGTTAGAATTCAGAGCAGCTCAGGAAAGCTGGCTAGGGCTGAGTACAAGCTGTGCAGTGCAAGGCTGAGCAGCTCCAAGAAGACTTGGAGCTCTTGCAACAACAGCTTCTCCACCCCATGCTATGCCCATGCCACCCTCAGCCCAAGCCCCCAGGCACCATTTGCACCCAGACCCTGGCAACCGCCTAATCCCATTTACCTGGCATTCCTGGGCTCACCCAGGCTGGGGAAGCTGAGGGGGCTGAGGGTCCTGCAGGAGGTGCCCCAGAGTAGGGTGGTGGAGGTGGCATGTACATGGGGTTCATGTTTGGAAGTGGTGGGTAAATACCTGAAAAAGACAACACCAGGCTGATGCTTTGGACCACAGACCACAGGAGAGAGCTCACAGGCCTGACAGCACTTTAGCTGGGGACAAGAGCAGTGGTAATGGAAGCTCTCCAGGCTTGGCAGGGATGGAGACAGCAGGGATTTGATAATTTGCTAATGCCTGTCATGTCAGCAGGCAATAATTCTCTACCAAGCAGCAGCACAATTTGCAAAGCACATTTCCATGTAGCTAGAACTATAGCGACACATGGGTGCGATCAACAGCACGTGACGGATTTCTGCAAGGACAAGGATCCTGGATGGAGACAAAACTACAGCAACCCTCACTGTACCACTGTCACTCCCTCACAGCTAGTACCATCACACAACTGCAAACCTGGAGTCTGGGCGTACGGATATCCCACGGGCTGTGGAGCAGGTCCGTAGGCATTCACCGCAGGTGGTGCGTAGGGATAAGCTCCGTTTGGGGGCGGGGGGGCAGCGTAGCCGCCCGGCACGGGTGAGTAGCCCCCGGGGGCAGGCGGGTATCCTCCGGGAACAGGGGTGTATCCATAGCCAGGGTTCTGCAGAGGAACGCCACTGGAAGCTAAGGAACACGTGTTTAGTAAGCCAGACATATTTTCTTAAAACTAAATGTAGAGAATTAAATGAAAATAGTCCTGTTAATGCAGGATTGTTTGCCTTTATCTAGAGTCACTATATACTCCTGGCATAGTACTGTGCCTGAAAAGCGTTAGTCACAGAGTGCTACAAGAAACCAGCTGCAAAAATACCACCTCACAGGTCCCAGTCCCACCACAGAGCTCCCACTGCTTGAAGAAAAGACCACTCTAAAGCAAGTAGCAGTAGAGTGAGGTTTCCTTTTTTTTAATACACTTTCCTCCTGAAAGGAAGTATATTTTAAAGCACACATTTTTTTAAAAAGAAAACTTTATCAGAAAAAAAGTTCTTGTTCCTCCATTTGAAAATTTTAAAAAGAAATTGTTTTTTTAAAACCTGTTTTTCCCCTCTCCAAATGTGCACATTTGCTTTCCCCATCATATTGCACTATTTCAGAACTGAACTGAGAGTAGGTAAGTGAAGCAAATTTTCACCATCACATATTTCAACTTGTTTCCAGTAGAAATAAGGTTCTGTAGAAAAAGGTGGTCCACCTCAGAAGCCCAAACCCCAGAATATTCTGACTGCACAAAGCACTAAGATGAAATAAAGAAAAAGGACTGAAAGGGAAATCAAAAGTTCTCCTGGAAAGAGAAAAAAATACTTTGCTGTGGAAGAGGGCCTAGGGTACCCCTCTTCCCATGAAGTTCAGAACGAGCACAATTTGCTTACTAGCTCAGCCAGCCACGGGGAAATCACAGGATCTGAAAATCCCTTACCACTAGAAGCAGCTTTCAACATCAGCTGTCCAAACTCTATGGCTCCTCCACTGTTGAAAGTCAGTTTAAATGTCCCCTGTCCTTCCCAGCCACCTAGGAGAGAGAATTAGAATTTAATCGGACTATTAGCCTCCTCAGTACCAGCCAATACAGCAAAATTGTTTATACTTCAATTATTTTTTTCTTCTTTATTTCAAAACTATTTTGCATCCTATTACCAGGAAGAAAAAAATCATGGTACTACTACCAGACGTCCCCCAAAATAATATCTCAAGAGGATCAGGAATTTATTCTTTTACCCTTTGAAAAGTATAGCCATGTACAAGCAGCCTACTCTAGATACAAGGCTGTTTTGCTCTTTCCTGAAAGGTTTAATGGAACCTAATAATGAACAGTGTAAAGATCAAACATTTATTTCACTGAGGATATTAACTGAAAACCCTCAGATGAAGTTTTATTGATATCCTCAGTGAACTACAGATCAGGATCTGCAACTCAAGCTAGCATTTAAATCAAATGCAACATCTTTAATCTCATTGACACATAGAAGCTTAGACAGATTATTAAATGCTGAGGTAAAATAGCAATTTCTCAGGGAAAAAAATCAAGTAGGCGATGTCTTGCAAGGCAAGTAAGAGTGCTTTGTTTTCTTAGGGCTTTTTGAGATTTGGTGGTTTTTTTTGGTGGAAGGTGCTTTGAGTTTTGGTGTTTTTAACAAAAAATATATGTCATTTAAATATAAGATTTATCTTCCTTGTCTAACAATTAAAATAGTATCAAGAGAGATAGTCTCCTGGGGACAAAGTAGAAAAGAAGTAGAGAAATATAACAAAAGAGTCCATCATGGATAAAGTCATTCCTTTGTAGATTCACCTCTATAAAATCACTGTCTTAGTATGACTTCAGCCCAAGAAAGTGGGCTGATCCACAATCCCCAGGCAACCCAGTCACTTTAAAACATTGTTACAAACAGAAAGCAAAAAGAATAAACACTTCAGATGCCAAGAAAATGCACATGAAAGGGCTGAAGAGGGAAGAAATTTGAACCAAAAGCCATGTTTCCAGTCCCTGTTTATCTTTTGCAATTCCCCACGTTTGCTCATAAACACCTCTGTTAAGTCTTACCACGGTCTGTTAAGTCTTCACGATCAAATTGGGATCAAAGCTAAATCAGTGATGGACAGCAGACTCCCAGACCCATGCAAACCATACCCAAGGGGCTCCTGACTTCCCAAAAACCAAAAGAGGTTGCTAATTCTAATTCTGTGTATCAATAGCATGGACTGGTGCCTTGGTCATTTACCCACACTTTCAGGTCAAAGGAGAAAAACAAGCACATTGGGAAACTGAGGAAACATGATACACAAAGCAAGACAGAAGTTAAAGAATTACACAAAAGTCATCCTGGGCAAGTCAGTCCCTGGCCTGAGGGCAGAAAGTGACATGGTAGCAGTGCCCTAAAGTGCAGGAGAGGGGAGTCACCTCAGTGGGGACACACCAACTATACCACCACAGCTCCTCTGCCTTTCCTGGGCACATAAGCTGGTCTGGTGCTCAGCAAAAATGACCTTGTGACACTTGTGTGGGAAGAGCTCAATCTATAAAGCATGGGCACGTACCTCCGGCCTCGGCCTGGATCTGTCCTTTGATGTAATTGGCAGAGAAAACAGGCTGCTCGATCGAGCATCCTTTCACCAAATAAAATGGCATCATGAAAGACAGCATAGGATCCTTGCCCTTGGACACAAAGATCATCTGCAAGACAGGAGAGAATGCCTCTGAATTACCTGAGTTCAATAGAGAGAGTGATGATGGAGCTCTCATCGTATCAACATCCAAAAAGAGGGTAACGTAACCTCTAGTATGAGTATGCATTGAATTTTTTCACAGCTTTAATACTGGGGATCCCCAACAGATTTGACAGTACATGGTTCACTCACCCAAAGCATGTACATTCCAAAATAATAAACCACTTAAAATACACCTGCACATTTACAGAGTTTTACTGTTCTGTTTGCTTTTCAGGCATAATCTATGAGAGTTTGCAAAGGAAGTATCATTGACTGACTCATTATATGAAATATATTCTATAGACAGTGATTTCCAGGACTGCATGTGCCTTTGTAGGTGATTGGGATTGCAACATAGGTATGAACTATCCCATTTTCATCTTTCCTTCTCCTACATAGTGCTGTCAGTGGTTCCTTCCACAACAAAAGTCCTTTCTTCTATCATCAACTATGTTTCTGGTTTAAAGTTTACAAGATCCCTTGAGAAAGAAGCAACCCCGCTGGCATCAGACTTACCCTGTAAGGGGTGAGATACAGCATTCCTTTCTTGGTGCCTTTGAAGATTTCAGGCTTGCCTGTCACGTCACTGAAGGAGAGCTCCACATCTTTACACTGTTTGAGGACACTGCAGGAGGAAATCAGACAGACTGGAGACACAAACTTGGTAACAGCTCTGACACATGCACTCATCACACAGGGAAGGGAATAGCACAGCAAATCTCTGATTATTATCCTGAAGTCCTGCTGTGTGCTTTTTGACTTTGAACAGAGAGGGGTGATTTATGCCGACTGGAAGAATTCATCCTCTCATCTGAGACAAGCCCTGCTCCTCCATCAGAAAGGGCACCTTTAACATACAGGGGGGCTTCTGTCTCCAAAGGTGTCAGACTGAGGAATTCCACTCTACACACAAAGACCCTCTGCCCAAAGATCAGGGCACAGAAAGGGCTGAGGTGTCAGAAAACATCCCCTTGATGCCAAGGTGTGATCTCAGAGCAATCCTCCCTCCCAGTCCAAGCTCAAATCAAGTCCACTGCACTGGAAAATAGCACTGCTGTGACACCACACCCACTGTGCAAACTGAGGAAGTGGCTGCACTGAAACCCTCACTGCTGACCCTGCCTCATGTTACTTAAGCAAGCTTTTGTATAAACAGTTCCGTGTTAAGGAATGAAACAATGAGTCAGCAATGTCAGCAATAAAGCTATTATTATTGGATGTCAATGGGAACATTAGCAGAGTTTCCTAATGACACAAACCCAGATGAGAATTGTGAACACTGCAGGGTCAGGGGTATAGAGGTGCATGAAAAATTAAATATATTTTCAGAAAAAAAAAAGAGTCATCTTGGGAAAGGATGTCACTGAGTCTATGGTGCAGATCTAAACATACCACACAGTAAGAAAATCTGCAGAATAAACAAAAGAACCTTGAGGGTGATAAACCTTCAGTGTGTTACAATGGCAGACAACTCCAAGGTGATTTATGGTTCAAGTGCATGAAAAACAAAGTGACAAAACCCTAAACCAACACAAGCCTGAACAGGCTGGATCTAAAATAATCCTTATGTATTCTGCTTAGCATACTGTAGAAGTCAAATAAAGTCAGGAAATTGTGCAATTACTTGGGGAAGGGAGGAATCTGCAGGGCCACCATATGGAAAAACAACCAAATGCCCTATAGTTTCAGATTGTTTGCTCTTTAGGGAAGCAAAGAACACTGTAGATATATACGAAAAATGCAGCTACCCAAGAATGAAGATGTTGAAAAGTCTAGCTTTGATGAGAAAAAACAACCTGACCAAGAAATTCTACTGGGACACTACTTCATAGCTGAGCTAGATGGAGATTCTCAGACTGGCTGGAAGGGACAGACTTATGAGACACCAGAGCTCTTTCCATTTCCAAAATGCAAGAGGGAAACATATATTTTAAGCTAAACACAACCAAATTTTTGACAGCTTTAATCTTACCAGAACACTCCCTCAAGCACGTCTTGTAGCAGCATTTCACATAACTTTGCCTCACTGGGAAGATTTCTATGCAGTCATTGTAATGTTTACTGCTTTGCAGCTACTCACACAAGAAAATAACATGCAGCCACCACCACAGAGAGTAATGAGGCTGCTGAACCGGTCTGCACCTGCATGCCTGTCCAGGGCTGTCACAGGAGGCTGTGCACCCTGTGGAGCCACACTGCCCTCACTTGTGACTGAGCAGCACCTCAAAGAATGTATGGGTTTATGATCTCAAGCCAATGTTAAGGGTTGGAAGGAATCTTAAAGATTACCTAGTCCCAACCTGCCTGCCATGGCCACCTTCCACTAGATCAGTTTGCTCAAGGCATTATCCAACCCAGCTTTGAACACCGCCCAGGCTGGGGCATCCACAGCTCATCTGGGCAACCCCTTCCAGTGTCTCATCACCCTAACAGTAAAGAATTTCTTCCTAATGTCTAGTCTAATTTTCCCTTCTTTCAGCTTGTATCCATTACTCCTTGTCCTAGCACTGCAGTTCCTGATGAAGGCCTTCCCTGCAGGTCCTGTTCAGATACTGGAAGGTTGCAATGAGGTCTCCACACAACCTTCTCTTCTCCAGGCTAAACAGCCCCAACATCCTCAGCTTGTCTGCACAGAGGAAGTGCTTCATTCCTCTTACCAACTTCGTGGCCTCCTCTGGACTTGCTCCAACAGTTTCATATCATTCTTATCTTGGGGACCCTAGAGCTGGATACAGCACTCCAGGTGAGGTCACACCAGAGTGGAATACAGAGGCAGAATCACCTCCCTTGACCTCCTGCCGAGACTGCTTTTGGTGCAGTCCAGGATTCAAAGGACAGAGAAATGCCCTTTAAACCAGCATGAGCCCAACATGTCAGAGGACCTTCCTGAATTAAGTATTAGGAGTCAGCTCCAAACTCAACACAAGATGGAGAGTATTTTTGGAGTGTAATTTTCCTGTTGATCACCAGACCCAAACTAACTCCTTTGATCCTTTTCTTTCGATCCTTTACTGGGCCTCGGGTTTCTAGGATTTCTCTTGCCAAGATGCTGGGAGCACCCAAACTGAAGCCCAAGTCTGTTACGCTGGTCTGTCAACCTCCGCTCGGGGCGAGGGCCGGCTGTGCTTCCACGGAGAGGCGCTTCTCCGCGAAGAGGAACTTCGAATTCCAGTTCCTTACTTACGAACTCAAGTGATCAAGACTCCTACCTTAAACAGTCTCTGCCTCTCTGGCGTCACTAAGTGCACGACCTTAAAAAAATCCCCAATTCCTTGACTTCTACAAGCGATGGCAGCCGTAACCTTCACCCAGGACGCCCGCCGGAGCGACTTTAAGGACCCCCGAGCTTCCGCGGCGAAGACGGGGCAGCTCTAGGGACTCCAGCCAAGCCTGCTTCCCACTGCCCGCCCCAGCCCCTCCCCACCCTGCCAGGGAGTCCCTTAGTAACGGAGACCGCAGGCCGAGCCGGGCCTGCGCGGCCGGGCAGGAAACGGGGGTCGCCCCAGCGGGAACCTCCCCCCACCGGGCCCCGCCGTCCCGGCCCTGATGAGGGGGCAGGGGACGAGGAGGACCCGCCCGGCCCCCCGGTACCTCTCGGCATTGGGGATGACGACACCACCCTCCTGCGAGTGGTTCCTGTTCAGCGCCATCTTTGCCCCTCCGGCCCCGCCCCTGACCCGGTGGCGGCGGTGACGTCACACCCAGCGCGGTCCCGCCCCCCGCGGCGCGCGCGAGGCGGAAGCGAGAGGGAAGCGAGGCGGAAGCGAGGCGGCGCAGCGTTGGTTTAATGGCCGCTCTGAGGGACGGCCTCGCCCCGCCCCGCACAACGGACCACACGCACCGGTGCCTACACGCAGCCCTGCTCGCTCCTCTGGCTCTCTCTGCTCACTGCAACCACGCCTGTTCGCTGCCGTGGCTGCCTCAGTGGAAGTTGTCCAGGATTTGCCGTGCTTAGCAAAGTTTTTCTGGCGAACGGCTTATCTGCTGAACAGTTTGGGAGCCTCCCAATGCGCTGAGTGGGCACCTCTGGTGTAAGGTTTAGACTCTTCCCCTCTGCAGTATCACTCGGGATATCTCAGGGGAACAGCTGACTTGCTGTGGGCATCCTGGAGCTCAGCTGGTGGCGCTCGATTCAGATTTTTCCCAGCTTATCCATTCACAGGGACTTCTTCCCAACAGTATCTCCCACTGTCATGCCCCGTGGGATTTTTTTTTTTTTTTTNTTCTGGTAGGTACACGGGATGTTGGTAGGATATTGGCATGAGCAGATGGCCGTGAGGAGTACCTGAGCTTGTTTTTCTTAGCAAGCTTTTATGGATCCTTTAGAAGTAGTCTATGATCCGACAAGAAATTACAGAGCAGGGTGTAAAAACCATGTTATTACAAACAAATAAAAATTCCTAAACCTACAGGGCAAAACACACAGCCTTGTCCTTGAAATCCACAGTACAGGCAAAGGAAAGTCTCTCTCTTCTGTTGCATGGGTCTGCTTTGCTTTCTTTAAGCAGGGCAGCACTGTGTCTATGCCCTAACCCTTGGCTGGGCCCAAAAGTCACAAAGATTACTGTTCTATAGCCCAGGGTGAAGGTGATGGAACATGGCTTCGTGCTTCAGTGCTGTGAAGAAGCAGAGCCCTGGCAGTGTCTTTGATGAGGTTCACATCTTTGATGTCCTTGGGCTGAGGAGGGCCTGCTGTGTGGCAGGATGGGTGGCAGCGTGGCAGGTTTCTGCAAGGGTCCATGGTATGGCTGCTGGCACCAGTGACAAGGCTCCTGTCCCCTGCAGGACTGAGGAGGGCTGGTGCAGGGGGAAGGGTGTGCAAGGCTGTACACACACACTGCATACAGGAACACCGGGAACAGTGAATGTGGATGGTGAAAGGACTGGGAAGTGCTGGTATGGCCCTTACATCCTAGTGCTGCTGAGAATGGCTGATCTGTGTGGACAGGTGGGAGTGAGAGTGAAGAGAACCTATGCTTTGCAGTGACAGCACCAGAGAAAGCCACAAGATGGACATATGCTCCTGGCAGTTTTGCTAAGGCTTGGAGAACCCTATTGCCAGCCCTGGCCCCCATACAGCTCCATCAACCAACATCAAGCTTGACTTGAGTCCTCCTCTGCTGCTCATTTGCTGTTTTCTTTTTCCTCCCTCCAGTGCCAGCCTTTCCAACCCCCATCCCAGACCCCCACACTTCCCCTTGCTCGCAGTGCTGCCATGCCAGGCCATGGCATTCCACAGGTGTGTTTGAAGTGTGGCTGGCAACTCTCCTGGAGGGGACAGCCCCTGCCAGCCACGTGACACGAAGAGACAGGCAGACACTGCCAACCTCAGGACATCTCTGGTCTTCTCCCCTCCTTCCTTCTGCCCAGACAGCCCTGACACTTTTGACCTCGCTCAGGGACACCCAGAAAACAGCTGACCACCAGCTAGACACAAGCATGTGGTCTCCAGTGAAGCTGTGCCTCTTTCTGCTCACAGGTCTTTACCTTCCCTCCCCATCCCCTCCAGGGAAAGGTAAAACAACAGCTTCTCAACAGGACACAAAAGCACATTGTTAAGAAGGTGTGAGAGCTTGGGAGAGGGAGGAAACAGCCTGGAGAAGAAGAATATTCAAGTACTTGGAGAAATGAAGGAGAGACTTAAAGGATAAAAAAACACAGAAAGTGAGACAGGGAAAGAAAGGAAGGAAGAAAGCTATGGAGGGCTAAAATGGAATGAGGACAAAAGCACAGGAGTGGAGGAGAACATGGGACAGTAAGAGGGCAGAGGAACAGCACTAGTGCAGTAGCAAATGCAGCCATTTCAATGAGGAGAATGAGGAAGAGGTATCTCTTGTGCCCCTACCCTGGCCAAGTGCTTCTCAGTCCATGGCTGTTTGCACTCCTCCAAGATCCCCAAGCTGCTATGCCAAGTGGAGCTGTCCCTGGGGGAGGTCCCAGCAGGGACCCCCTGTGGCATTGTCTTCCCTGTGCTCCTACAGCAGAGGGGCCCTGTTGTGGGGAAGGGTTTGGCCAGGACCTGCTCAGTGCTGGTGGACAGAGATCACTGCAATGGGGGATTGCAGCAGGGCCATGGGGTGACCCCAAGAGTTGGGGTGATCCCAGCACAGATTGGTCTGATCTGCACAGAGTCAATGCCTGTGACACAAGCATGGCTTTTGACCTTAGTGCTGGGCAGGGCAAACGCACCCTCTGCAGTAGGAACATGTTCTTTTCCCCTGGGTTTTCCTTCTTTTGGAAAATATACCAATTTTCCCCAAGTACTTTGATGCTTCTCAAATAGATGCTACAGGCCAAGAACTAATTCTGTCTCCTCCCACCAATCACTTGCTCTGAACCACAAAACGTGCCAGTCTTCTCTCATCTACCCTGTTCCAAGCTGCCATTTCCCCTTGGGAAGCCACAGCAAGAAAAGGGGATAAAATGCCAGGCCACCATGCCCTCAGACCAACCAGCTGCCTTTACACCCATGGAAGATCCAAGAGAAACCTCTGCTGACGTCTCTTGAAACATGCACGCATCGACTCCATCGTCTCTCTCAGAGTCTCTCCTTGCCATGTCTCCAAGTGATAAAAACAGGACCACAGCATGCCCCACACCTCCCCCCTCCAAAATCCATGCCCCTAGAAATCCTTCCCCCCCAACACTATTTCCCCCAGGCAAGATACACAGCTGAGACACAGAAACGAGAGAAAGGAAGCTGAGGGACAGTCCACTGTGCAAAAAACAAACTGAGAACAGGGACACTCTGGGAAGGAGGGGGAGATGCCCCTGTCCCTCTCCGGCACACAGGGAGGCACATGCACGCCCGCACACACTCACACTTGCATCCTCTCACTCCCACGGAGGATGTGCCACATGCTTCAGAGACAGGCCCATGGCTGAGTCAAGGGTAGCAGGGGTGGGTTGTCTATCCAGAGTCACCAGGTGACCGTGGAGGGGGAGGGTCTTTCACAGGTTACTTTCGTGGTTTTCCTCTGTCTCGACAGTCATGGGGGGCAGCCCTCCGTTGTCATTCAGCCGTTTGGCCCTGTAGGTCTCATAGTGGATGTTGTGGGTCACTTCTTTTAGGTCCTGAAGGTGGGTCCTGCAGGGGACAAAGTGGGTTGGGAAAGTGGATATGACAGCCAGTATCAGCACAGTAAGTACATTCTTCTGATGATAATTTTATTCCCCAAAATAAATGGAAGATTTTTTCAGTCAGTCAGTTTAGCTAATTATTGTTACCCCTCTTTCTGCATGGATATCATGGGTGCCATCATACACAACTGAGAGCTAGAGCATCAGCATTTGAGAACACACAGGCAGGATGCAGGACATGGGCTGAAATTCCTGGCTGTGCTTGCCAGTGCCCTGCCCTTCTCACACCTGTGCCACCAGCACAGCCACTGGCCATCCTGGTGTGTCAGAGCAAACTGGGGCTTATCTGAAGCAGTGGTGAGACAAGGAAGCATCAGGAGGTGTATGAGGTTCACTGCAGATCATAAGCTGCAGAACACTGCTGTGAGCATCATCCCTAACCTCCATACACAGCCTGGGGGCTTGGATTGTCATAGGCTTTGTGATGATCATTTGAGTAGGATGTTTTTACTGAACGACTTTGGAAAAGCACCTCTGCTGCAGAAGGTATTACAAAACAAAAAGAGGAAAGTAGGGTGATGTCAAAGCATTGTACCTGGCCAAATGTCTCAATAGCACCATACCCACAAGTGGAATGAGCCACAGGGCTTTGTTTTGAACTGTGTTTCTGTTATTTTCTTAGTTTTTGTCTTGTTTTTATAGGGAAGAGAGGTGACCCTGGCTCTACAGCTCTCCAGAATTTGTGTTGAGGCAATTTCATGAAACAGAGAAAAAATAAGACAGGACCATAAAAACTAATGAAATATGAAGCTTTTCATTTCCAGCTCATATGTTCCAGCACATCCTTCAGCCTGGAAGGAAACACAATCTAGGATGTGGTAGTGACCTTTTTATTACTGACCTGTTGTCAGCAGCAAATAAAAGTTTTTGCAACCTTAATGGAATTTTTTTTTACTCCCTTAATGGGAGTTTCTGCAACCTTGAGAGGTAGTATCCTGCTTTTCTTCAGGCATCCAGCTCATACATGAAAACTAACACCTACCTGACAGAGTGGTCATATCACTAAGAGAAGCACTAGAGTATCTTCCCCTTAACTCAATCCAACCCTACACCACCACATAAGCTCTCACTGCCTTAAATTTACTTTATTTCCCTTTTAGTAGGGGCTATTTCATTCTGAGTGGATCTCAGGAAGACTCCCAGCTCATCAAGAGCAAACTGATGCATGACCATGACCTTACCTGATGACAAAATCTCGAAGTAGGGCAAATTCACAGTGATTGAGGTTTTCCACTGAAAAGAAAGCAAGCAATTGTTACATTTGATTTTTTTCAACAGCCCCTTTGTGGTTACAGAGCATGGGAAAGTCACTGCCATGGGGGCAGGTTCCAAGTGGGCAGAGCTTGCACACTTCAGAAAGGACAGACAGTTGTCTGAACGCCACGCTGTCGAGCATTGAGGAGACACACTAAGAGGTGCTGAGCAGTCACACATGAATTTTCATTTGAAAACCAAGGCAACCTCAGGAGCTTAGTTTCACACACCATGGTGCTCAGAGTGGCTCCAGCTTCTGCCAGGTAGTGATAGTGGTACCATATTGACCATGGCAGCTCCCTCCTGGCACAGCTATTTGAGAATTCTCCTTTTGCTTGGTTTCAAGCAGTTTGTCACAAATGGGATGGTAGCCACAGGACAGGCTATTTGGACCTTTGTCTGCTACTGTGATCTGCAGACAACACTTTCAGCTCCCATAAGCAAGAGGTTTTTTACCTTCAATGATTCCCCAAGGTGTTTTCCTGCCCAGGACTCTTTTGCCATTCACTTGGTACTCCTTGTCACTGCCCACTACTGCAAAGGGCATGCTTTCCTGCTGGGGAGAGACACATGGAAAGATCCATTGAACCCACTCCAGAGACCAGCACCACCATGGTTCCCCATCCACCTTTCCACCTCTCAGCTCAACAAACACAAGGCCTTCTCTGAGGGAAGAGATTCTCCAGAGCAAAACTTCACTGGCTGTCCTTTTCACCCCTCAGTGCTGTCCCTAGAATTCTGGACTCTTGCTTCCCAGGTGTCCTTGCACCCCAACAAGCTAAGTGGGTAGCTTGCAGTAGTGTCAAGGGCTCCAGAGCTGGGGCAGAGCTTTTCTGCACCTATCTCCAGCATTTCTGAGGAGGATGACGAGGTACTTCTTCAGTACCTTAGCATAACCAACAGAGGGTCTGTCAGCCCAGAGCTGCTCATATGGATAGTTCGAAGTGAATATTTATTGCCAGATTTGTAGCTCTTCCCAATAGAAAGACAGGACTCAAATAATCCTTTCCCATAAGCCACATGAACATTCATCACGTTTAATTGCTGAAATTGTACTGAGGAAAGCCAGAAATCAAGTAAGGGTGCAGCTTTCCTGGGAAGTAGGACAGTAGGTGAGGCTACTGGGGACCCAGACATCTCTAAGCACAGGGAGAACTATCTGTTTCCAGAGCACAGAGTGCAGGAGACTCTGTGATCCATAGGGTTGTGCAGATGTTCATAGATTTACTCTGCTTTATAGAGATCCCTGGAAAGAGACTGCAATTACCACAGGAATGGAGATTAAAAAGTCATTTATCTCTTATGTGTGAGGGCAATGATGCTGAAGTGTAGAACAAAATGTGGTGCCCTCCTTATCCACCCTTCCCCTCCCACAATAAAATGTTTCCTACCCTGATTTTGTCGTTCTCTGTTTTATCCTCCAAGTCCTCATCAAATTCTTTCTGGGGATAAAACTCGATCCCATTTACTTCTAGTTCCTTGCGCACCTAGGCAGAGAGACATTTTGGAGCACAAAGCAGCACAAACCTGAAGGGAAGGCAGTTGGCAAGGCCTGGCAAACACATCTGGGACATCCTTCCAGTGGGCAGAAGCTGAAGGGATTGTCCCAAGGAAGTGCACAGTAAAGTGAGGACACAGGGCAGCAATGATGAGTCTTTCTTCCCAACCTCAGTTACTTGTCTGGCTCTCCAGTTCCCATGACAGAACATATCACAAGACACCACAGGGATACACACATTTCTTCCTTCTCTAACAGATGCCCTCAGAGATATAAACATCTGCATCTTAGGACTTACCCGCCAACCCAACACTGGACTCTGTGCACACCCTGGGGACTGCACTGCAATCCCAGGAAGAAGGGTACCACTCATTTCTCCCACCTCCAAGCCAGGGCAGGGAAGGATCCCATCTCCCAAAGAAGAGGTGATACTCACTCTTTGTTTGAATTCAGTCTTCTCCTCCAAGGTCATGGTGTCAGCCTTTGCAATAACTGGGATGATGTTCACTACCTTGCTGAGATGTTTCATGAACTCCAGGTCCAAAGGCCGCAAGCTGCAGCCCAAGAAGGAACAAGATGGAAGGGGTCACTTTTACCCTCTTCACCTTTCATCCTAATGACTGTCCAAGCATCAGGGCACCAGTGAACCCTCCCTTATAAATACAAATGCTTGCTGCCACCATGTTCTCGTCTCCTTCTTTCCATCCATTCTGCCCCCTCCCAAAAAACACCATGGCATTTCTCTCACTCTTGTAATCTCAGACCCTTTCAAGCCCCACAGTACCCAAAGTTAAGCTAAACAGTGCCCAGTCCTGCTGGCAGGATCCCTGGATCCATGTCTGAGGTGGAGCAGTGTAGGGTATATATCTGGCACAGAGGTACCAAGGGCTGTAGGGAGGACAAGGGACTGTGTACATACGAGTGGCCCGTAGGGGAGATGAAGTAGAGGCAGCAGTGCACGCGCGTGTCTGGAATTCGTTTCTTCCTTGCAATATTCACCTCCTCTTTCAAAAACTTTTCATATTGCTCATTGATGTATTTCTCAATAGGCTCCCAGCTGTTAAAGTGGGAGAGAGAAATGAATAGACAGGTACAAATCTCCTTGTATTCCTGCCTACAGTTCCCAGCTCTGAAAGCAGTCTCAGGCACCAAAAAAATCCACCTGAAGCATTTTGCCATCAGCACAGATGATGAAGAGTTTCTGTAACTGGACACAGAAATAAGCACTCACCACGTAATATGTGCATACCCCCAATCACACACGCAGACCCATGGTTTCACAGTCCCACGGCCCCATTATCAGCCCCCAAGTGCAATAGGATCCCAGATGCCTTCAAGGGCTAAGCAGATGACAGTCACTCATATACCATCTTAACTTCAGCCCTTTCTGGGACACAAGGCTTTGACCTTGTGAAACTCACCAGTTCTCATTGTTGATCTGGTCCCCAAATCCTGGTGTGTCAATCACTGTCAGCTTCATTTTGACACCACCTTCTTCAATGACTAGGGGAGAAATTGCAAACAATCAATCATACTCCTCCCTGGGGACTTGCTCTATCATGAAACATGTCTCTGAATCCCACAAGGAAACAAGAGAGCTCTGCCCTCATTCCTGCCCAACAAGCATAACCAGAGCAGGCTGTGTCATGCCTCAACAGTTATGACCCTCATTTCCATGTCTGACCCCAAATTTTGGTAATATCTACACAAAAGCCACCTTACACCACTCTGCACAGGAAAATGGATTTGTGCTCAGTCTGTGGCCCAAAGGTAGTACCTACCTTAACACAACTTCTCCCCTCTAACGCATCATCCTGAATCTGAGATGATGCTCATGACCCTGCACTACTGTAGGAGTTGTGCTGATGCTTTGTGAGGATGTTGCATGACCAGGCTTGGGATGGGACCCAACAATGCAACTTGTATAGCTTATTAAATGTAACTGCAGGTGAAAATTACTTACAGCAAGGCTTAATCCACAACTGCAGACTAATGTTTTAGGTGATGAAATCTCTCTAACTATTTTTCTACCCCTCACTTCTGGCTGTGGTATCAGGGGCATTCCTGTTTTAGAAAAGCCTTGTCTGTCTCTGAGGCCATCTAAAATTGTCCTTTAGCTTCCTATGGAGAAAGAGCTGCCTAATACCCAAGAGCTATTTACATAGACTGCTGGGATCTTCTGCAAGACTATGCTGAGGCATCAATATTGCTTCCACCCCAGCAGCTTGGCTCTTACCATGCCCAATAGCTTTGATCTCCACTGTCTTGGGGATCTTCTCCTCCCGGTTCCAGCCTGAAGATTTGCGGCTCACCTGGGATTTGAAGAGGGTGTTTACCAGTGTTGACTTTCCCAGTCCACTCTGACCTGAGGATTGCAGAGAGGAAGCTTGTGACATTTGCCACAGGCTGGTGATGACAGCAGGCCCAGGGAACAGAGCCAGGCTGGCAGGGGAAGGAGCTGGAGGTGTCTCCTTGCCTTGTGCAGGCTCTGTTTTCCCTCAGAGCAACTTCTGTCTGCTCCCTCATACCCTCCCCACAGGGCTTGCCCTCCCACCTGGCCTCAGGGGACAGTTCCTGGCCATGGTTCCCAGTTCTTCAGCCAGTCTCTGCCTACCTACAACCATGATGTTGAAGTCGAAACCTGTCTTCATGGTTTTCTTGCGCATCTGCTCTATGATGGTGTCAATACCGATGTAGCCCAGCAAGCTGGCGTTGATGCCCGTGGGCTTCATTGGTACGACTGGTTTCTGTCGCGGCTCTGGGACCAGCTCAGACATGGCTGCTTCGTTTTTGCCCTCCACTGGTCCTGCATGGGGACAAAGACGGAAAAATCATCACTGAGGTGTAACAACAGCCTCCTTGCTGACCTGCCACAGGGCCTGAGGGCAGCTTTGAGCAGCCTTTTCAAGGGCTATTGAGGATAACTAAATATCAAGATTTTAGTGGTAAGGCTCAACATGGAGCAACATCTACTTGAGTTTCTAGCACACTCTTCTATGTACCACTCCAGATGAGGAGGTGAAGTGGGGTTCATTGAGAATGCAGTGCATTGATGGCTACCTCCAAACAGCAGGAGCAGGGGCAGCGAGGCTGGCTGGGCTGATAATCAGGTGCCCAAAGCTCCAGGTATGTCTCCTTATTTTTGTCTCCCGCTTCTCAACAGGATCACCAGTGTTTTGCCCCTCCAAGTTCACCGTAAAATTTGCGATGGAACTGACTTAAAAAGTTATGTGTCAAGTCCTGGCATTGAAACAGACTTTGGGATGTACTATGAGGAATTGCATGCTTGGCCCTTACCAGGGGTGGCTGCATTACTGTCTGTGGTGCACAGGCTGAGTTCCTCAGAGGAAGACAGTGGTGGAAGTGAAAGCATGGCCATAATTTCTGTGCTTGCCTCCCACCCGTAGACCAATGGTTTTTGTCATACTCAAGAAACTAATCATCATGATCAGAAAATTAATTATCTGCATCTTCCCCTCCTCATCTCTGCTTCCTCACTTCTTCCATGTAAAACAATCAGGTAAAAAGAAAACCCTGGGGGCTTTCCAGCCTCCCTGACCGTTTTTTGGGTGATGGCACACATTGCTAGGGGCAGGCCTCACCCATTTATCTCTGTCTCATTAGTGAGTGGCTCCCACCGGCTGGGAGGAAGTGGAGGTTGGGAGAGGACAGGGCATGGAAGAAAAGCTCTAATTGGTGGGGAAGGGAGGCGTGAGGGATGAATCTGGAAAGGAAGATGAAGGGGATAGGAATCAAATACCTTTCATATACAAGCCAGCTGCAAACTAGAGTTTCTCCCACTCTAATTACTCGACTCCCTCATGCTTTGTCTCATTAGAGGGTTATTTTTCCAGGACAGAGACAGAATGCATTTTTGCTTGGTAAGTACTTCATTTGTTTTGGATGCCACTTCAGTTCAAGTATCTCACACTAAATTATCCCTTTCCATCATTTTGGCAGAGTTTTTTCCTCCACTTATCAGAATCCACTGGCAGCAGAAAAGGACATGAGCAGCTAGGCAGGCAGCTGCCATTTGGTGGTGACACATGCCCCTCTTCGCAAGGAAAATGACTCAGAAGTCACTGGACTGGGGACATTGATGGCACCAATCTGGAGTCCCTCTGACAGCTTAGTCAAGCCAGGCAGAGACAAACTGAGAAGAGGTCAGAGAGATTTTGTTCAAGGACAGGGCTAGGCTGGAGCAGGCTCCATGGCTGAATGGGGACCCTGCCTGGCACTCCCACATCAAAGCTCTGGTGCTGACACAAGGGCTGCTCTACACAGTGAAGATTTTACATTTTTTTATAAGCTGTAATATCCAACTATCACGTGCTAAGGAAAGACCATGTGGAAGGGCCACCCCTGGCGGGAGAAGGGTGCCTCCACCCAGCTACTTTTCACTCCTTGGGAAGTTTTTATATTAAACTGAGAGAAGGAGCTTTCCCCTGTGTGAGACGATGGTAGCACAGCCACTCACGTACAGCACTGTGGGTAACATCTGAAGGCTCTTGTGCCACCTCTGTTCCACCTTGCCCACACAGGAGAGGTCAGTGGGAGGATGCCTCCCCTCCTGTTTTTCCCCACCGAGTGAAGGCACTCTGGACTATCATCACCCTCTCCTGAAGCAGCGAGCAGCACCCTGGGGGAACCAGAGCACAAGATGGGCCATTGGCTTGAGTCAGACTGGCAATCTGGAGCACCTCACGCTGCCGGGCAGCTGCTGGAGGAGGCAGCCTGCCGAGCCAAGTGCTTCTCAGCTGCAATCCTCTCTTACACCCATCACAACTAGTCTGTGCCTTTCCTGCTGATGAAGCATCCCCCAGGCTCCTGTTGTCTTTTTTCAGCTTTATCAAAGCCATGCCCAGCCATGAAAGCCCATCTCTCTGGTACAGCACAGGGGGCCAGGCCAGCCAGCTCTCCTGCACCCTGCCCTTCACTTGTCCTCTCCCAGGCTGCCCACATCACCTGTATCATGGTTGTGTGGCTGTGCCACGTCCCTTATGCTGCTGCAGTGTTCTCCATACAGACCCCACACAGCCCTGCTTGGGTCCTACCTAGCCCTAAGAGTGGAAGAAGAGAGAAACAGGATGATGAGGGAATTAGGGACAGGGGGCTGTGGCCCCAGTGAGGCACTTGGCTACTGGAGTAAATGGGGGCAAATAAACCCCAAAGGTGGAAGGGAACAGGTCAAGATGGGAAGAAAGCCCAGCTGAGCAGCTGCATGGGATGGGTGCAAGATATGGGCCATGTGGGCTGTGACCCTTTCACTGCCTGGGTGGTAGATTGTCCTCAGAGAATCTCTGCCCTCTCCTTTATTCCTTCAGCCTTGGTTCTTATGTAGGGAGGAGGAAGGAGGGAATTTGCTGTCAACCTCAAGGCTCACTAAGAGGTTCATAATTCATCCCTCAATCTCACCAAGGAAAGCCTTGCCCAGAGCCAGCAGATGTTGCTAACTGCTGTGGACATCGTAATATAAGACCATTCCTTTGCAAGCTTCACTGTTGAAGCCAGGAGCTTGCAGTGACTAGGGCAGATATTCCAGATTCAGGTTCTTGAGCAGCTATAGAAAACCCTGAGGCCAGGAGAAAAGATCTCCAGAAGTCTCCTTAAATATATTTCCTGGATTTTATATCACAGCATTCAAGGTGTCAGGGTAAGCCACCTGCCTTTCTCCTCTAGGTCACTTGCCTTCCTCTCTGTGTGAGGTTCCTTCCCATACAGCCTCAGGCAGGGAAGCCCCCATTTTGCAAAATTTTTCCCAGGGCTTATCTTTCTGCACATGACTTTTCACCTTTTGCCTCCCACAGCTGAATTCAAGGAGCCAGCTGAGGAACAGCCTGCTGGGGTGTGCAAAACCAGGACCAGAGCCATAAGAGGCACCCCGAGATAGGAAACATGCCTGCCTGCTCTCCTGGGAGTGGCTCTGTTTTATGTGCTCTAAAGCTAATGCTGCTAGGAAGCCTCCTGAGCACGACGAGTGGCTGGTCAAGGGGTGGCATTGTGTGTCCTGGGCACATCCCATAGCCCTCACGGCTGTCCCCTGTAATGAATGCACGAGAGGGCATGACAGCCAGTGCAGCTGATAATGAATTGAGGGGTAGCCCAGGTTAACCACTTACATCTGCTGTTTGCAAAGCCCCCCCTTTTTCCTGCTGCTTTGTTCTGTGTGCTAAGAGAAGCTCATTTAAGAGGGCTGTAGCTGATGATATCCCCCTGCTGCCCAAATCCTGTAGGAGGTGGCCTCAGGCTGGGCTGGGCTGTCAGGGAATAATATCTGGCTCACAGGAGATGCTCCATGTGACTGGACCACAGGAAGGCACAGCTTTTGAGGCAGGGACAGGCAGAACCAGAATGAGTGCCCAGACAGGTCCCCATGGTCCCAGCTAGCTCCTGCTTCTGACACCCATTGATCCACTCCAGAACCTCTTCCTGAAAGGCCAGCATACGTGGCCAGCAGCAGACACCACTACTGCAGCTCACCCTTATGCTCTGACGTTCACAGGAGCTATGTGGGGACAGAGGTGGCCCTGCAGGTCCCTTGGGGGCTCAGGTAGTGGGGACTAACATCTACTATGTCCCGATAACCCAGATACAGTCACATCCCCTCCCCCTGGCTTCCCATCCTTTGTCTGACAAGAGGGAGGGGGAGCTGCAAACAGTGCTCACCACAAACCAGCTTCCAGCAAGGAAAAGCTCTTTAACCCCCACATAACACATGGATGGCCTCACTGCAAGTCTCCTCAAGTGTAGCACAAGGTTGTCCTCTGCACCCGGAGGCAGTGATCCTCACACACATCTCAACCCAGCCCCTTCCACCCATACGGTCCTGGACCCACAGTCCCACTCCCTGTAGACATGGAAAAGGGAGGAGGGATGGGTTCAAAACCTGAAGATGGCTGCCAGAAGCAGGCCCTCAAAGGGTGATGCCAGGTTCCTAGGAAAGAAAGCAAGCAGCTGCTTCAGGAGTACAGCCTCCCTGGGGCTCATGGGCATCAGGACCTGCTCCTTGCTTCAGATCTGCAGAGGTGCTGGACTGAGCATCTCTCCACTGAAAAAACACCTTTCCCTCCTCAGTTGCCATGATGACTCCAGGGCATTTCTTTCAGCTGTGCAGGGCAATGGCTGAGCCCTGCCAGATGTACTGCCTGACCTCAGAGTACAGAACAGAACCATTTTTCTTACCAGACCTTTTTGCCTAGCTTGACGATCATCCGAATCCTCTGGGCTGCTGCAGCCTTCCCAACAGCAACCTTTCTTCCCCTCAGCACTCTGCAAAGGGCTTGGGCAAGAGCCCAGTGCAGTGAAATCTAGGGCAGCGTGTGCTGAAGCCTCTCTGGAGATGCAGAAGCTGGAGGTGAAGGAGCTGGGCACATCCCCAGCCATGCCCTTGGTGCTGCCCTCCAGCGGCACAATCCTTGTCCCATGTCCCAGTTCACCCCCTGGGTGGCACAGCTGTATCACAAGGCGAGAGGATGCTGAGCACCCCTGGACCATGGTACCCACACCACCACAGCTGCCCGTGCCCCTGCCCACATGCCTGCTGGCTGCTGTGCAGATGCCCAGGGAGAGGCACAGGACATCCCCACCGCCTGTCACTGGCAAGGGACAGGCCAGGTGCTGAGGAGTTTGTGGGCACTCCCCAGCTGGATTATCTCTGCCTTTTAAAGCAGTGCCTGGCACTAGCTACTCCCCATCAGCACCACAACCAGCCCTGCTCCTTCTCCTTCATACAAGACTGCTGCCACCAAAAGGAAAAAAACAGAGGAAAGACAAAGCCAGGACCAATTTCCCCCACTGCCCTCCGGGGTTATCGCTCCCCCATGCCCAGAGCTGGGCAGCATGGGGGCACAGCGGAGGATGCCTGCGAAAAAACCCCAGCGGTGTCCCTCTGGCGTTGCTCAGCCCTGCCAAGCCCGGAGCATCCTACCTTTGAACATGAAGCTTCCTTTGTCTCCGAATCCTCTCCCAAGGGGGTGGGTCTCCCCCCACTTTTCTAGCCTGACGCTGATGAAGCGGCACGGTGGGCTACAAAGCTCCACTTGCTTTTACCTTTGTCTTTCTTCCCTGTGTCCTCTTCTCCCCCCTCTCTCCTTCCCCTCCTTCTCCAATGGCTATTTCAGCAGAGCGGGGATGCTGGTGCTGCTCCTGCTGCCATCGTCATGTGACCTGAATATTAAACATCTCCGCAAAATCTCCCCCCGCGCACCCTCCCCCGGCTCCATCCCAGGCCCCCGCCAGCCTCCCTGACTTGTGGGGGGGGCACGGCCTCGGGGTTGGAGGGGCCGCTGCCGATGGGGCCCCCATGTCCCGGAGGGGCCCTCACTGCACACCCACAGGCCTTTTCTTGCCCGTTTCCCTCCCAATTCCCCAGCCTTTTCAGCATCTCTGCTTGTTTAGGGAGGGGCATATTTAACCCTTCACAGCTTAGTTTCGGCGGGGCTGAGAAAGGGTGCTCTTTGCCCCTAGGTATTTAGTGGGATCAGAGGATTGCAAAATCTCCTTCTGCTTTCCCAGAGGGAGGAAATTTGGAATGTTTTGGTTCATCAAAAGCGATTTGCCCTTCAGCTTTGCCTGTGGAGGTGTGAGAAACCTTCTCTCCTCCAGCACCATGATTCCTGGCTGTCAGCCCAAGGCGCAGAGGCAGAGCCAGCGCTGTCCCCTCTGCGTGTATGTGTACAAACATGTGTGTGCCTGCATGTGGCGGGCAGTGACAGGTCCTCCCACTTGGACCATGCAGGTCACATCCCCGTGTGCTCTGGCAGGCACCTCCACGTGCCCTGGGGATGTGCCCGTGCCTGAAAAGCCGTGTGGATGCCTCTGGCTGCTTGCATCTTTGGGTGGGGATACCCTTTCCCTGCTTTGCATTTCCTGGTATATCTGTGAGCCCTGGTCCCAAGAGGCACTGTGTCCCTGTCATGCTGTGCTGGGGCACCAACATCTGGGAATGCTCTGACCCTCCAGTCAGGGGGATGACAGGAGCACCATGTCATCCACAAGACAACCCCCAAGGTGGTGGCCAGGCTGTGGGATGCCTGGCAGACCTGGCAAGGGTTTGCAAGCACTTTTTGCAGTGCTCTGGGACAAAAAAAAAACTTCACCCACTGCAGGTTACAGGAACATTTAGTAATTGTCAGCAGTTATCCCGGGCTAGGCTGAGCAGTGGACAGACTGGTTTCCGAGAGACAGACAGGCAGGCAGGCAGGCATTCTGGCACCCAGAAAATCTCCTGACATGGTGACCACAGTTGCCTGTCTCTCTGCTGGGTGCCAGGCTCACAAACACACGGGCTGTCCTCCCACCAGCTGTCGCCCATCCATGATTCCGGTGTGGGTCAAGAGGAAATCACTCCAAGGGGAGGAAGCCCCCGTCCTCCCTCTCATCACCCCACCTCTCCTGGAGGGTCGTGCCCCAGGCAGGGCTCCATGTCATCGCCAAGGGACCCCTTGGTGCCTCCCTCCGTCCCTCCCTCTACCCAGCCCAGCCCATCCCATCCCGTCCCGTCAGCGGAGACCCACCGGAGCGTGGTGGGGTGCAGGACGCCCCCATCTTCGCCACCGGGGTGGCCCCGGCCCCGTCGGAGCTGCCGTGTCGCTGGGGCCCCTCGGCCGCCACGGGCCGGGGCCGAGGAGGGATTGGGGTGACAGGGGCCGGGCCCCGCAGCCGCTCCCAGGAGAGCCCCCCGCCAGCCCGGCGCAGGGTGACCGAGAGGCAGCTCCGCTTCGTGGAGGCAGCGACACCGAGGGGGCTGTCCCGCCGCCGGGGGGGCCCCGGGATGCGGCTGGGGCCGCTGGGGCTCCCTGGGGCGGACAGGCAGCTGCGATGGAGGGCGATGTCCTCCTCCATGGCGGTCGGCAGTGGGCTGGAGGCAGAGGTGGTGCGAGGGCAGGGGCCCGGGGATGCCAGGCCGGGCTGGGGAGTCCCTGCTGTCAGGGCTGCGGTGTCTCGGGGTGCAGGGCTCCCTGGGGCTGCTGTCATTGACATGCTTGAGCCCCCACCTCCAGCCCTGTCCGGCCAGCCCGCCTCCAGCTGGGACAATGCGGCTCTTGTGGCCTGCATGGCTCGCTCCCACGCTGGGTGCCGCGGCCACTCCTGCCCCTACCTCTGCCACCAGCAGCCCCACAACATGACTCCCTACCCTGCTCCCGTGGCAGGAGGTGAAGGAGCAATGCAGACCTGCCAGGTCAGGCCTGTGCTGCCTGCTTCCAAGCACACTGGGTGTGATTTTAAAAAAAAATTAAAAATATTTGAATGTTTGAAATGCTTTCCCTTCCTCTCTTAGTTTTTTTTCCCCTCAAATGGCATATTCACGTGCAGCAATTTACATCCCACCGCACAAGTTCAATGGTCACTTGTTGGGTGTTCATCCAAGTTGATGCTGCATTCCCATTTTCTGATTTTCTTTTGCTTCTTCATTATCATAATTATTATGATTGTTTCTTAATTTTGCCAGCTTTGTGGCATTTTCAGGCTCAAGGGATTCAGCTTGCCACTCTATACCTTCCTCACTGTAAGAGACTTCGAAGGGCAACACAATAAACAAGGAGGAAAGGAGAAAGGTGTTTTGGTGGGATGGGATGAGAATATGAATGGTTTGGTGGGCAAGTGGGAGCAAAGAGGAGAGACAGACACCCACAGCACCTACAGTGTGGCAGGGACAATGATTGCATGATTTCAGGTGACCAGGGCTGAGGGAAGTGGAAGAGGAATCACCATCCAATGACCCACATCAAGTCATTGGGAATGCTGGTGGAAGGCAGAGCTCAGGACAGTGTGACTTCTCTGTTTCCTTAAGGGCAAATAGATAGAAAACATGAAAAAAACAACCTGATAATGTGTAGTATTTCCAGCAATAAGTATCTTCTCTGACTCTTCATGCAGTTTAATTCAGTATCTGTGACTATTTCCTTCTCCCCTAAGGTCTTTCTGGCTGCACAGATCCCACAGAGGAGAAACAGTCTCAGTTTTCAGGCAGTGTTTGCCTTTAGCTTAATTATTCCCAGATAGCCCGGCAGTGTAGCTGGCACAGGAGCCAGGTGGATGGAGACCTACCTTGTTGTAAAGGAAATCTCACTGCAGACTGCTCCTTGCTGCCTGCCCAGAGCTAGAGGGAGGCAGCTCCCAGGGGGAACAGCAGGAAAATAAAGCATCATCCATGCAGTTTGTCACACACTTCCACTGGAGAAGCCTTTGACACTGCTGACAGTGTCATAAACTGTAATACACTGTGTCATACAGTGTAATAAAGTCCTTCATAGCCATGGAAAATACCTGGCTTAATGCTGATTGTGTCAGGACTAAACAGCACAAAAAGTAAGCTAGAGGAGATGAACAATTGGTTTCTCCTCACCCAGTTGCTGTCTTCTTTTGCTCAGTTTCTGCGTTGAGTCATGGGCAGGGTGGAGGTCAACACAGGCACAGCAGCATGCAGAGGAGAACACAGAGCATGGGAGAGGGGACCCCTGTGAGTGCAGCCTCCCCTTCCTACAGGGACAGTTTAACTTCTTCCTGACTGCTCCAAGCCCCTCAGCTCCAGTGGAGAGGTTTTTATGCTACCCCACAGCTCAGCTGTGTTCATTTACAGGGCAATCCCACCTATCAGGGAGTCGAGGTGAGGAAGCAGGTTTCCAAGTTGGTGTTTGGAGATATGGCTGTGGTGTGTCAGAGGGCAGGGGATGTGAGCCATGCAGCTGAGGATGGCACACCAGACCATGCAACCCAGCCCCTTGTCATTTCCATTTCACAGCCCCAAGTCACAAAAATGTATGTTTCAGACCACACCTGCTCTTTTGAGTGTTTGCTTGCCAGGGCAAGTATAACTTTGGGCACAGCAATAATCCCATTCACTGCATTTCCCTGCTGAGTGATACTCCCCAGTTAGGGTACTTGCATCACAGTCTCTGTTACTTGGCTGAATGAAAAGACTCTTGACTTGTCCTCTGTCTGAAACAGAGCCAGAAATCTCCTGCCAGTGCGCCTGGTTTTAGTGTGGAAAAGAATGGTAATGCAATTGCAGTGAGGTAGATTAAATGTCCCAGGAAGACCCAGGATATTTGCAGGATGTCCTGATCCATTCCTTAGAGCTAAAAATTAACTTTGATCTCCAGAGAATTACCAACTTTCAGGCTGCACCTGTGCTTTGAGCCTTTGCTTGCCAGGGCAAGCAAAACTTTGGGCACTGGACTAATCCCACTCACTGCCTTTCCCTGCATAAATCACTCACAGCAGCCCAATGAACTCTCCTTCTTTGGGAATGGAGGAGAAAACTTCCTGCTCCCAGGTTCATAGGTGAGAGTGAGTGACACAAGCCAGGAGCTGTGGCAGATTTTCACAGCTGGCCTGAGGAACCCCTGCTGCTGAAAGGAGCCATTGGGGACTAGAGCACAGAGCCATAACAATGGAAGGACGCTGGAGATGTGGGTTGCCAATATACTGGCTGGCCCAGGTGACGGCACAAGATGCACAGACACGTGCACTTAGGATGGTGGCACCAGCTAATATACCTGGGATATGCAGGAGTGGGGCACACAGGATCCCTCTGTGTCCAGAGCATTCACAGGCAGCACCATTGCACCTACATGCATGCAAAGGGTAGATGTTGGGGTGGGAGGAGAGGAGACACAACCTCCTGCCACAGGCTCCTTGTTCCCTCAAACCTCCCTGTACACACCGGGCATGGCGCTGGGCTGGCAGGGAGAGAGAGGATGGGACTGTCCCTCTCAACCCCAGTGTCACAGCTTCATACAGCACTTTGGTGGCTGGTCATCCCCGTGACAGTGCAAAAAAGTCTATAAACATGGGATTTTGTGCTAGACCCACATTATATGGCTTGGGTCCAGAAGGCAAAGGTGGTACAATGGGCCCACGTAGATGGCAGGCACAATGTTCGTTCTCAGAGACATGGAGGGGAAAAAAGGGCTGAGGGATGCTTCACGGCTTTCATTGGGAAATAGTTAAGAAAGAGACCCTATCCAAGCTGTAGGGCTCTGCAGTGTGGGGGACTGAACAAGTGCCAGTTGCTTCACAGATTATCCCATCTCCCTCCATAACAGAGGAGCAGAAGGTCAGGCAGATCAGGAGCGGCTGATGTGGTAAGTCTGGCAGCACCTCTGCATGGAGAGCTGCAGAACGTTCTCAGCTTGACACAGGACTTGAATAAACCTCTTTAATAAAGACCTTTAATTTGAATGTGGTGCATCTGGAATGGATGTAGGGATGGATGTTCTCCATCTCCCAAACAGACACAGAAGGGGTGTGCATTTAGCAAGGATGAAGTCATTCAGTCTCTGAGGCTTACTAGCCCTTGGTCCCTCTGCACAGAGCTTTGGCAAGCTCACCATCCTAGCATCAAGAGTGGGTGCTGGGAAGAGCTCAGCTGTAGCAACGATTTGTATTGAAACCCTGTTTATTTCCCCCAAAATACCCCTTGGACTTAGACAGACTGTGTCAGATTTAACCTAGGGAATAGGAGTACAAGGTTCTGTATCCCTTTGCAAAACCTGGTACCTTTCCTACTGAAAATCCTGTCAAGATGCCAGGCAGCTCAAACTCAATTGATATTTCATTTGAGTGGTTCATCAGTCTTGGCCATGGGAAGGAGCAGAAGTCCTTGGCTGGCTGAAGAGCTTTGAGCACATGGGAAGCCCCAGCCACACAAATCTTGACTAAAAAGCAAAGGGGCAGAATGGTGGGTGATGAGTACAAGACCCAGATCAGCAGAGAGCAAAGTGATGACCTGTCCCACTTTTACCAGGGCAGGACTGCCACCCCTAGTGAGGCTTGTGGTCTGCTGCCTACCCAGGAGAGATTCCTCTGGCTGCAATGGGCAGCTTGTCAGACCTCAGGCACCCCAAAGGCCAGGTTGTCCCGAATCATCAGTGTCTTCCGAAGGTCTCGCTCCATGATCGGCCTCTGTGTTCGCCACTTATGGGCTTCCTGGAGTCCTGGTTCAAAGTAGTAAATGCAAGCTCCAAAGCCCACCAGGATGAGAATGGAGATCATCAGATACATGGGCACAAACCAATCCAAGAAGTGGGGCATGGCTGCCAGAGAAAAGGAGAGAAAGCTCATGCAGTGGGAGCACCCAAAACACACCTCCACCAAGACTGATCACAAGACTGCCTCATCAGCAGTGCCCAGTCCCTCCTCACAGCCCTGCTGCACCCAGTTCGTGCTTGGTTGCGCATGAAGGCACCTCATCCGCTGGGAGAGGTCAGTGCGTTTGGGGTCATTGCTGGGACCCCTCCACAGGGTGTCAATCCTGCTCCCTCCCCACAGAGGGGGTTGAGCTTGCTTGCCGCCAGCCCTGCTGCCAGTGATTAAAGGTAGGCATGGGTAAATACAGCTGCTTCTCACCTCCTGCTTAAGGGAAAATCTGCTTCCCCTGACACTCCATCACCCCTTTGAATTCCCAGTCTGAGCTGGTCTGGCTTAGGACTGAGCCCTCCCTTACTGCACCTTTATTTCATGTCCTGCTTAGCCAGGGCTCAAGGTCCTTGGTTCAGCACCAGTCTGTGAGCAGACCTGAGATCCTTCCACCAAATCAGCCACTGTGCAGTGGGGGACACTCACCAGGAGCAGCCGATCTGCCTTGCCGAGAACCTCTGGCCAGCCGAGTGCGAGGTGAGTCTGGAGCAGTGTTGCCCTGGGGAACACAAAACAACACCACACTGTGTGACTGCTGCTGGCCCCGTGCTAAAAGTGGGAGAACAGGAAGGAGCAAATGTTTCCTTGTCCAGGTGTCAGTGCTGAAGATTTCTGGAGGGGTGGACAAACAGAGTCCCAGCCCCATAACCTGCTGGTGCCCTGGCACACTCTCTCCCTACCATTATGGCTTTGCTGATGCCATGCTTAGGGCATGCACCCTAACTTAGGGCCATTTAAATCTGTAATGGCATCACATTTGAGCCCATCCCTTATCCCCATCCTTTGGGAGGGAGACAGCAACCCACATTGCAACCCACGAAGGTGCCCATGCTGTTCAGCTCTGCTGCTTGCTCTGCACCAAAATGCCAGCCAAGGTGTGGATCATGCAGGGACAGAAAAGGGGATCAAAAAGCATCTCCCACAAAAAGCGCAGCTACAGCTTCACCGGGCACCAGATCTTCTGGGTTTTGCACTGTGAATGTGCTGCTTGTTAAAGGCTTTGGTGGGTTAAACCTGGGATCCTCACACTTGGGAAAGCACAGTGGTGCCAGACTCAGGCACAAAAAAGCAGTCCTGAAAGGGGGCTTTCCATAACCCTTACCCCTTGGTGGGAGTGATGAAATCCCCATTGACTTCAGTGGGGACACACTGAAGTGCACCCACATCGAACTCCTGCTTGTCCAGACACATGAAAGCTGTCACGTCTGACCATTGCCCAAGTCATCCCTCTGCAATAACCATATATCCCCAAATTCCTTGCACAGGGTGGGTTAAGAGGAGGCTGGGGAGAGCTCTGAGCATTTCCATCCTCTTCCCTTCTCCTGGGCCATAAGGTTGATGCCTTTCCACACCAGGGGCTGGGCTTTTTTCTTTTGTTTTGTTTTTTTTTTTTTTTTAATACCACAGCCATCAGTTGTTTCCAATGTGCCCAGCAGCATTTATCTTCTGGACACCTCTTGTCCCAGGAGGGCCTGTAAGTTTTTTGTCCCAGGGTAAGATCTGAAACAAGCTGCAATTCTTACTACCATAAACAAGAAACTGCAGAAAATGCCTGATTTCCTCCCACTTTGGGAGGAAAACTGCAGAAAATGCCTGATTTCCTCCCATTGGCATGGATCTGATCTGGGCACTGCTGCTGCCTCTTCATGGCTGCCTGTGCCTTCCTCAGGTGAGCAACTGCAGAGGAAAGCTCCCACCATAACTTGCAAGAACATCACAGAGATGTTGTGAGGAGCTGTGGGGCTTCCCTTAATGCACCTTAGGAGACCATGTAAGGAATTAGGCACAAACCCCTTCCTCAACAGGAGTCGGGTCTGAACTCTGGGCCAGAAACCCCTCAGCACAGCTTTCCTACATGCTCTACAAAAGTAGCTCCTTTGCACCCCCTGCACCCCCCAGCTGCAGCTGCACACATCTTGGAGAGCTCAGGCTGCTGCAAACCCCTTTTTCAGAGGTGTCCCAGCAGCTGCTATCTGTCCCTGATGGGCAACAGCAATGGGCAGGGTTAGGGACTGTGAAGGTGAGTTCAGCTTGGACTTCCTGGTCTGATGGGAGGAAAGCCAATAACCTCATTCCCTTCCCTGATCATCCACTTTCCAAATGTGTAAGTGAAGCTGCCATCCAAAAAAGCAC
The DNA here is from genome assembly GCA_013399835.1 of Leptocoma aspasia. Taxonomy (NCBI): domain Eukaryota; kingdom Metazoa; phylum Chordata; class Aves; order Passeriformes; family Nectariniidae; genus Leptocoma; species Leptocoma aspasia. The sequence continues at coordinate 122,991 of VXAX01004192.1, forward strand.
TGCAATAAAAAGCAGCCCTACACACTTCCCAATTCATCCTTCCTCCATCACTAGTAGAGGCAACATTTCCTAGTTCCTCGCCAGCAACCTATTCTTCAGTCTACTTGCTATGCAGCCCTATCCTCGTGCTGTGTCCCCACGCTGCCCTCCCGTCCCCACCCCCTGAACGAAGGGTCCTCATCATGGCCAAGCCGAGCGCTGGGTGAGATGTCAGAGCCCCCCCTCCAGCCTCTGCAGGGCTGGCCTGGAGAAGCAACTTGCTTTTGCCAGGCGGGTGAGCAGATTTTGGCTGCAAATAGTGAAAGGAGGGAGTTTCATTTAACGATGTCAGCTTTCTGGAGCAATTCTGCAGATATTAAATGTGCCTTAACCTTGCTGGACCGGTTGATCTTCAGCACCTCATTTTGCAGTGGGACATCCATGTCCCCCCAAAGACATGGAAGAGTCCTTGGTCTTCCATCCAAAAGTGTATCTCATATAGATAAGCTGTCTGACCCCTTTTAAACCCGTGCTACACCTCACTCCAGCCTCTTGCCTTCAACGTCACGCATGAATCCCTTATGCCACCTCCCACTGCCCCCGAGGTGCTGTGGGTACATTTGTGACAGGAGCCCCAGGGGGCACGTTGTTAGTGGCAGGGAAGAAACTGCTTGGGGGAGGCTGGGAGCAGCCCACAGGAGAATTTGGGTACAGAACCCTCCGGTGTGCATGGCTGGGAGCACAAGCCAGGTTGCAGAGTTACAAGCCGTGGGCTCACCTTGACCTCAGGAGGTTCCCCCAGACCTGGGCACCCTGGGGCAGGCTGCAGCTTGCGGCACAGAGCTGCCGATCACCGGGGACCCAGACATGACCTCGCTCCCATGCACCGCATCCCCAACAAGCACCGCTACCTGCCCTGACACCTGCCACCTACCTTCTTCCACGAGTGCAGGGCGACGGGATGAGACTGCTCCCTCCGGCATCTGCCGGGTCCCAGCCGGGATGAGTCAGGCTCCTTTCCCGGCCAGGCAGTGCCAGGGAGAAGGGACCCCGCGCCGGGAGAGCTGGGCGACAGCGGGAGGCGACAGGCGCGGATGGGCGGGAGGCAGGCAGGGAGGGAGGGATGGCGGGAGCAGCCGCGGCGGGCGGGGGAAGGACAGACACCCAGCAGGGTGGCCTCATTGCCCAACGGGACTCCCGGGGGCTTCCCCCACCGCCTCTCCAGCAGTGTCAGCCCCGCTCCAGCCTCCCCGGGGCACCCCACCGCCGGCCTTCCCCAACACATGCAAGGACGACTGTTCGCAACGGGCTGCATCCCGGCTCGGGGAGGGGGGAGGATTTTAGCAGCGGTCGCTATGGCAACGAGCCTCCCTAGCTCCCCCGCACATGGTACCCGGGTCAGAGCCACGGGGGAGCTGGCCGCGGGATGCTCTCCCTCCTCCCGCATCAGCCGCAGCCCGGCTGCAGCCCTGGAGGAGGAGGAATGCTGGGGCAGACGTGTGTGAGCTCGAGCTGATGGAGATGGACAGAACCTTCAGGCTCTACGGTTTTACCGGCGTGTGCAGCCCAAGGACTGGGGGCTGGTGGTTTTTCATCAGTGGGTGGCAGGCAGAGAGAGAGAGAGGAGTGGAAGAGGCAAGGGGGCTAGTATTCCCTTCAGGGCTTTTATGTAAAATTTTAAAAATCAACACTTTGACCAAAAGAATCTTCCATCAGGGAACAGAAAAACAATGCTGTCTGAAGTACTATTCTTGCTTTCAGTGAAATACCTTTTTCTGGAATCCATACCTAGTTCTGTCATTGCTGCTGCTGACAAGAGATGTTTTGTTAAAACATTTTCACCTTTTCAGCAGCACAAAAATAGGAACATGCAAACTGGCTTGGTTTTTTCATATTGGGGTTTTTTTGTTGTTTGGTTTGGTTTTTGTTTTGGTTTGGTTTGTTTTTTTACAAAGGGAAATTTTCACCATGACCTAGAAATTGCTTAACACAAAAGAGTTTTTAGCAAAATCAATTAAACAACTGGCTCCAGTCTGAAGAACTGCCTGTTCTCCTGCCTGTGCTTCACCCACTTAGTTTTTGACACTTACAGCCCTGTGGATGTGCCACAGTGGGTTATTGTAGAGGTTTTCAGGATTAATAGTATCCACTGAAATGTATGAGGCCCAAATTTGTGTCTGCTACACTCCAGGAGCTGTGAGATTTGAGGTCTTAATTCCCAGTAGGTTATGTTTCAGGCACAAAGGAGCTCGTCCTCTCTCCAAGCCAAGCTGTGGATGGTGACAGAGCCCAGATGTGCTTGCCAGCTCCATGGGTAATGCACAGTAAGGGTCTGTCACCTGGTCTGTGCCAGGGTTTCATCCACCAGTGCAGAGACAAGGCTGCAGTGGAGCCATGGGAGCTGACTGGTATGCTCTGTGATTTTCTCTTCATCCTCTTTTGGTCCTCCTGAGCTCACTTCTTCTTGATGTAACTTCATAACAGCTTAGAAGCACTGAGTAAAGGCCTTGCAAGCCCTCCTTACCTAGCAGGATATCTGCACACAGGATGAGATCCATTAGGTTTAGCTAACTGCTTCTTGGTTTGCCCCAGTAAGGTGGGCACTCCAGATGATTGCCAGAGTGGAGCCTGCAATCGTGCCTTAATTTTAACCTCAATGAAGTTCGGACATGACACCTTGACCATCAGCACAGGAACTGCTTCACTAATCCCACTGCAGGGGGTAGAAAACACAAGCCCCACAGTTTCAACCATACTGGGAGAGAAACCTGTGGTTTGGAGAAAAAGATTTTTAAAAATAAGTTTGGAAGGATATTGTTTATTGCATTCTCAGAGCAAACATCTAGGGCAGGCAAAGACAGTCCATTTGAGAGGGCAAAAGGAAAACTGCTTTCCAGGTGTACAGAGAAAATAAGAGGGAGATCAGTGGTTGCTGGCACAAGGTTGGAAAACTATTCATTTATCCAGGTGACTGGTCAGTGGTGAAGCTGCAGGCACTCATTAGAGCCTGCCAGGCCAAGTATTCTCATGCCACAATGTATAAGCTCCTCCCATTGTCCTAGCCAACTGTCCCAACTCTCTATTCTAGGTCACCTCAGGGGCACATCAGAGCCGGGGTGTGTTTGCCAATCTTCAACTTGTTCCCAGGTTTAAGCTCGGGCTTAATGCCAGCATGCTGCTCATGCAGCCAAAACCCCAGAACAGCAATAGTTTTGACTCACGAGGTCATTTTTTCCTCTGGCTCACTTCCCTGCCACGCAAACATTGGGAGGACGTGACAAGGAATGGTGATCACGTCTTTCTGCAGCCACCACCACAGCAGTGGGCAAGGCCATGACGTGGCAGCCTCTCTTGCTTCAAGAAGGAATCCCCCCAGATCAGTCTGAAGCACCCTTGGATACAGCGAGAAAAAGACATGCGGCTTTGTGCTGCTGGAGCTGGGACGTGCTTGAAGACCCCGTGCCTCTGATGCAGCTGCTTGCTGCCTGTGACAGGGCTCTCAGGTGCTGTCACATCCTTTGGTTTCCAACAAGAGCTGAAGCCGTGAGACAGCTCCAGGCATTGATGTGCCAGTACAGCTCCATCTGCATGGAAACACTCCTGCTGCAGTTCAGCTTTCACCTCAGATGAGGCTGCTGTGTGCTACTCAGGTCTTCCAGGCATAAGCTTGTGCATATCATTCTGCCTGGTGCCTTGGGGCCTTCCAGCCCCCTTCACCTGGCTTGGAGGAAGCCTCTGAGTGTCTGTGCACACACTGAGCCCCTCAAAGCCGTTCATCCCAGGACACCTGCCTATCACCAAGCCTCCCTCCATATCTCTGGGCAGCCACAAATTCACCTGCGTGATGAAGGCGAACATGTGGTCAGGTTTGATGTGAGAGGGCCACACAGCCAGAGCAGAAATCATGAAAACCTTCTCAAAACCGAAGACAAAAGCCTTGGCTGGAAAAAAAAGGAGATGGTCAGTCAACCACAGGCACATACTTCCTGCTTGTAGCATCCATAAATCACATACGGACAGTTTGTATATCACATGTCCATATATCACAGCATAAATAATGTACTGAACTCAACTGAATCCCAGGCCTGGTTAAGTGTTATTCCAGTCTTTCTTAACAAGTTTTTTCACTGTTCTTTAGTGTAACTTAGTCTTTTATCAACATCTTCTGAGATGACCAGACCCAGATCGATGCCTGTCTTTAAAGCAACACCCATCTCCCAATATTACTCTCCTGATGGAGGTAGAGGCATGGTAGAAGACGGAGTTTATCAATCTTGCCTTCCCCAAGGCCTGAAGTAGAGGACAAAATTTCAGCAAGGGTCACAGAAATTCTTCCCTGCTCAGCTGCTGGAGATGAGGGAGCTGCTGCAGGATGCAGAAGGCACACGGGATGCAGAGCAGGGTATCAGTTGGGGCTAGTCTGGTGGGAGGGCAGACTAACCCACCTTCTGGGTGCTACTGCAGCTTCAAAAAAGGAAACCCATTAGAGAAGCTTTGCTGAGTTGATCAAAAGCTAAGGAAATGTGTATAGCGAGTTAAATTAAAGAGCACAATGAAAAAAGCTGACTTTGGGTCTAAAAATAGCTGTGAAGAGCCTTTGCCAAAGGAAGCAGAAGTTGCCAGCAACATATGTGGAAATGTCATTAATTTCTCTAATAATTTTCACTTGCTGCAAATGATATAATTTTTGTCTATTAGTGAGAGAACAAGTGCAATCAAATACACACGAGTTCTATCTCGCAGGCTTCCCGGGGGGGATGGCAAGAAGTCAGCCTGGAGCCCATGATGCATGAGCGGGTGACATCTCATAGAACTCATACTGCATGGGGCTGTCAGGAGCTGGGAACTGTGGCTGAGACAACTGGGACCATGCTGGGGTCAGCACTTCTCTCTAGACCATCTCCAAAGCCTGTCTCCTTTGCTCCTCTGGCTGCTCAGGGAGAACCAAGGGAGAAACCAAAGAGAAAATGTCTTGAGATGCAGCCACTGGATGAATCATACAGCAAATTGGCCATGCATACATGAGGATGAGGTGTGCTTTTTGAAATATTTTGTACTGGCTGGTGCAGTCCTGCGGCAGGAGCAGCTGCCCCATTCCAAGGGAGCACTCGTGATGGCCAGGCCAAGTCTTGCTGATGTCAATTGTGGTTTTTTGGCAGCATCAGAACATCTTCATGTTGGCTGCAATACAGTTCTACCCATTTGTGGAATGGTTTGTGCTACCAGAGCAATGTACAATGGCCCACAGAGTAAAATCAGGAGCTCTCTCCTTTCATAACGTGCCCTGCTCTTGTCCCTTCTGCTTACACTCTGGGCCAGTGCACTGACGCCCACCTCAGCTCTCCTGCACCACTCAGAAGCAGAGATCAACTCATTACTTCCACTTTGCAAACTGGAAATGGGGCAGCAAGAGGTGAAACAACCTGACACAGTCACACAGGGATATGTAAAATACACCCTGGCCTCCAACACCAACCACATCACATCCTTCTCCCCTCCTCACCTTGCCAACCTACAGATCTTGGCAAGAGCTGCAGGCACATTGCCAACCCAAGTGTCCACTTCCTTACAATGTCTTCTACCATGAAAAATAATTTTCTAACTGTAGGATGAGTGGTAGCTCATCTGGATCTACTGAATGTCAACAGACACCAGTGTGGTGAGAAGATGAAAGCCTGCAGCAGGAGGGGACAGCAAGCATGTCCCTGACCAGACACTAAAGCCACCCCGGTCCTTCAGTGGGGCCAGAGAGCAGGCAACAGGGGGCAGAATGAGGACAAACACCTTTTAGTTGGGTGATAGAGCTTTTAACATATTTCCACACCTTCAGCAGCCCAAAAGAAACATTTTTCTATTTGCTCTCTACATCCCCCCAGCCTGGGAGCCGGCTCTTGTTATTTGTTGCATCTGCTTGTCTCCCATCTTTAGGACACGTCTGCCCTGAATTCATCCTCCCTTCCCCCCACCAAACTCAAAAACAGCCAGAAATATCTTGTAATCTCTTCTGCTTCACCTGTAATTTGTCTCATGCTGGCAATGAGGGAAACCGTCTGCCTTTGTCAAGATCAAAAACGCCACAGTGGTCATGTGATGTCAGCTTTCGTTAACCCTGTCTCTCTTCCCTTTGCCTACCCTCTCCAGATTGTTGCAGAGTGGCAGATGTGTCTTCATTCTCCTGCAGCCTTCTCTCTCCCCTGGCACATCTCCTGCCATTTGGAGGTACCCTGGTTGAAAGGACAGGGAGAGCCAGCACCAGCAGGCAGCAGAATGGGTTCTGAATCCCCTTCCACACTAAAGTGGAGCCAAACTCAGGGTTGAGGAAAAATCAGGAGATGCAGCAAGGTGTACCACAGGCCACTGAGGTACACTGGATCCTCTGAGGTTTTACATAACTGCATGTCATCCTCCTGCTCTGACCTCAGAATGAGAAAAACTGAGCCTATCTCTGTTACTGCAGTGCCTCTGCCCAGGCCCCTTCCTGCCTGTATCACGGGCAGGGGAGCACTGGACTGGGGAGAGGCTGACCAGATTGGGGGGTGAGGGGGAAGGCACCCAGGAAGGGGCAGGATGGAGGTCAAGCCTGCTGGAGCTGATGCAAAACTTCACACAGACTAATTCAGTGTGCAAAGCCAGTTGCTACTGCCACACAGTGTTAGGGAAATTCCCTTCCCTAGCTATGTTATCAAGCAGTCTTTATAGTATGAAAGTGTATTAACTATGTTAACATTTTCCCCTCATACTTGGTACTCATGAGGTCACAGCTCAAATCCTGTATTCAGTTTTGGGGCTCTCACTACAAGAAAGACATTGGGGTGCTGGAGCATGTTCATAGAAAGGCAGAGAAGGAGCTGATGAAGTGTCCAGAGCACAAGTGTTATGAGGACCAGCTGAGGGAGCTGGTGTTGTTTAGCCTGGAAAAAACAAGGCTCAGGGGAGACCTTATAGCTCTCTACAGCCCCTTGAAGGGAGGCTGTAGCCAGCTGGGGGTTGGTGTCTATTCCCAGGTAACAAGCAGTAGGATAAGAGGAAACAGCCTCAAGTTGCTCCAGGGCTGGTTTCCACTGGATATTAGGAAACATTTCTCCACTGAAAGGGTGGTCAGGAAGTGGAACAGGCTGCCCAAGAGTGTGTCCATGGAGTTACCATCCATGAAGTGTTTGAAAAGGTGTGGCACATGGGTACATGGTTGTTTTGAATATGGCAGTGTTGGCTTAATGGCTGGACTTGATGATCTTAGAGGTCTTCTCAATCTAACGATTCTATGATTCCATGTGTTCGTTCACATTATAAATTGCAATGTAAGAAGGCAGTGGAATTTTACTGAAGCCTTTGCTATTGTTCAGTCTTGAGTAAACAAATGGGCAACAGCTCATGGCAGAGGCCAGGGAGCAGCACAGCCCTGGAATTAAGGGCTCTGCGTCTCAGAAGGTAAGGGCTGCTCGTGATCCCCCTGCACAGCCAACGCAAGGCCAGAGTTCTCCCCTCAGCATCCCTCCAGTATTGCCTGTGGGTGCCCAGGCCCAGCTGATCCCTGGGATATGTGGATGCCACAGGAACAGTGCTGCTTTGCAGGGTTTTATGGTGTTTGGCTGTCCTTGGTGGTCTGTCACACCCTGTGGTACCTGAGTGCTCCGAGGGGCCCCACGCTGCACCCCTGCATCACTGCAGTCCACAACTTCCCCGTGAGGGAAGGTGCAGGGACAGGCACTGGTCTCTCTGGCAACCAGAGAAAAGACCCAGGACAATGGCCTGAAGCAGTGTCAGGGGAGATTTAGGTTGGNCGGTAACCGCGCCCGAGCCGCCAGCCCCGCCCCGCCCCGCAGGCCCCGGCCTCGCCGCTCGACGCCGGCGCAAGGCGGAGCGCCGCTGCCGTTTGAATTCCGGCGGGCCGGCGGGCGGGGGGCGNAGCTGATCCCTGGGATATGTGGATGCCACAGGAACAGTGCTGCTTTGCAGGGTTTTATGGTGTTTGGCTGTCCTTGGTGGTCTGTCACACCCTGTGGTACCTGAGTGCTCCGAGGGGCCCCACGCTGCACCCCTGCATCACTGCAGTCCACAACTTCCCCGTGAGGGAAGGTGCAGGGACAGGCACTGGTCTCTCTGGCAACCAGAGAAAAGACCCAGGACAATGGCCTGAAGCAGTGTCAGGGGAGATTTAGGTTGGATATTAGAAAAAGTTTTTTCATCCAGACGGTGGTCAGGCACAGGAACAGGCTCCCCAGGGAAGTGGTGACAGCACCAAGCCTGACAGAGCTCAAGAAGCGTTTGGACGGCGCTGTCAGGCACACGGTGTGACCCTTGGGGCCCCTGGGGCCCGCGGTGTGACTCCCGTGCGGGGCCCGGAGCGGGACGCGATGAGCTCCCGAGGCGGGACAGTCCGTGAGGCGATCACCGCCAGCCCCGCAGCGCCCCCT
>VXAX01004192.1:131402-175651 GCA_013399835.1 Leptocoma aspasia
CCCCGCAGCGCCCCCTGCCGCCCGCCGGTAACCGCGCCCGAGCCGCCAGCCCCGCCCCGCCCCGCAGGCCCCGGCCTCGCCGCTCGACGCCGGCGCAAGGCGGAGCGCCACTGCCGTTTGAATTCCGGCGGGCCGGCGGGCGGGTGGCGCCGCGTCCCGCGGGGATGGCGGTGCTGCGGCCCTTCGACAAGCTCCCGAAGCTCAACTCCGGTGTCCTCCTGGTAGGTCCGGCGGTGGCGCCGCTCCGCAGCCCGGCCCCGCCGTCCCTTCTCCTTCCCTTTCCCGGGCCCGGCCCCGCTGTGGGCGCCCGCCTGTCCCGTCCCCTCCGCCGTGTCGGGCCTTGCCCGCGCGGGGACTGGCTGTCCGGGGCCGGCACGCCGATGTGCGGCCGGGCCGGCGCTCTGGCTGACCGCGGTGTCGCCTCTGCCCGCAGCTCGTGGGCTCGGACGAGGAGCTCCAGCAGAAGCTGGCGGAGGCGATCCTGCAGGAGAAGAAGGACTTCAACATCAGCGTGTGAGTGGTGAGGACCGGGATGCGCCGCCTGCGGCCCCGGGCGCGTACAGGGCCCGCTGCCGCCTGGTCCAAGAGGTGCAAACCAGCGGCTCTGACGCGAACCCACGGAAAGGTTCCGCTGCAGATCCCTGATGTACCGAAATTGCTTAAAAGCGCAGGTTCCGTCCCCGTGGCAGCAGTCGGAGCTGCAGAGCACACGGTTCCGAGAGAGACTTCGCTCTTGCGAACGCTAGAGAGCACCACTGCCCAGATGTGACCGCATCTGCAGCGGGCAAACCCCTCTGTCCTCAGGACCGGCGGTTTGGGCATGCTTGCAAACGGAAGAGGGCGGGGGGGGAAGCATTTCCCACGATCATGTTCACCATGCACACATCCGTGCCTTTTGCACGTTGCACAGATGTTTGATTGCTAAATTGGAAAGGTGTGAGAGCAACACTTTTTTTTTCCCCCACCTGAGAGACAGAAATTAAACATCCTGGGACACAATGGGACAGGTACAATGCTTGCAAGTACTTGCAGGCAAACAAGCGTTTCTGAAAGATGTCCATTGCTTTGGATGCTCTTTGTAGCTGTTTTCTGGTTTGTATGCACACATGTGCTTTTCCTCCTCAAGCTATTAGGAGGAACTTGGAATTTCAGCTTTAGCCACATGACATGTCCTGTCTTAAAAGCTTGATTAACTAACTTTTTATGATAAAACGTTCTTGACAGCTCCCTTGCCAAGACCAAATGAGTTTAGTCAGCTCTTCAGAAGGTGTTTGTGTTATTTCACTGCTGTAATCCATGGCTATGCAGTAAAAGCAACCCGAGCTAATGTTCTGCTGGCTAATTAGAGTGACTGTAGTGCTCTGATTGTGGCATCTTGGATGTCTGTGCTAACTAACAGTAAATTAATTACCCCATTTTCCATGTGAAACCTGCAGCCTCTGCTGAGCTGTGGAGTGCCATAACTAGATGGCTGCTGGTACTACAGCTGGGTAACTGCCCAAAGGCACGGAATCGTGTGCTCATGCTACAGAGCAAGATACATCCCTGTGTAAATATTGCTAGGAAAGCAAAGTCAATGGGGTTTTTCCCCCACTGTGTTGCTTTGGGATTATACACATAACAAACAAATATAGTATCTAATCTGACAGGTCTACCTGTCAGGTACAGCTGTTGGGTGAAGAATTACAGGGCTTGGGTTTTTTGTGTCTCTTATTGGTGGAAGGAGGGTGGGAAAAGGCTTCTGCAGTGTGTATCTGGAGACTGCTGACATCATCTAGTCATGTTGGTTTAAATATAACAAAATCCCAAATAATGCAGTGCTTTTCTGTGTTGCTTTTTGTCTTCCCCCCAGACAATATTTTCATCAAAGAGTCTCTCTAAATTTCACCTTAAATTAAGAAGCTGGCTTGTGTTGCAGTGTGTCTTTCAAGCTCACTTTGCTCATCTTTTGTGTTAGTTTCAGAACGTTTTTGTTAAATCATATCTTCTATAAATGGAAGAAACAAAACACCTTTATTTGGAGACTAGCAAACAAAACTACAAACTACATAGGATTAATAGAAGGGAATGTGTACCATGGTCTTGTGGCTGCTGGAGAAAACTGTTAAGTCATTGAGACTGAATTGCTAGAAGTAATATTCCCCAAGAAGACCAGAATCAGTGTTTCTTCCTTGGCTTCCAGGGAGAAAGTGGATTGTGAGAGTGACTGAACTTCTGGGATGTTTGTTTGCCCAGTTTAAATTAAGGAGATCTTCCAAAAATGTGGTGCTGATAATGTTCTTCCCTGTGGAAGATCCAGTTATGTACTGCTGAAACCTTTTTTGGTTGAGTTTTTGGTATGCTGGTTTGTTTTTTATTGTTGTTTATTGTGTGTGGTTGTTTGGCTTTTTTAGTGGGAAGAGACACAAAAATCCCCACCCTGTATTTCTTCCAACAGCTCTAATTAGAGTGGTGGTACTGTGCAGAAAGATGCCTAAACTAACCTAGTAGCTCCTGACATAGTGAAAGGGTTAAAGTGGGGGGGTAACGATATAATAAAAGCTCTTTTTGAGCTATACCTTCATCTATAAAGCTGTACTACTGTCACATTTGTGGTTTAAGGTTGTTCTGTGCCTGGAAAGGTCACGTCTCCTGTGTGAGCATATGAGCAGTATCTCTGGAAAGTGACAGAAAAGCATTGATGCATTTTAACTGAAACTTGGCAACAAAATATTCCAGTAAAGAAATGGGGTTCACGTTGTTAGAAAGGTCTCTTTGTAATAATGAAATGACTTGCCATACAGATCTGCATGGAGAAAATGCTTCTGTGAGTCTTGTTATGCTCTAATAAGCGTCCCATTACAACCAGCCTTGTCTAGCAATTACCATTGTGCCTGTCAGCAACTATGAGTGGGCCTAAGATATGAGAGTACCACTTAAACAATCACAGTGCCTCTGCAATGCCCACGTATTTAGTAATTAGCAGGCTTCCTGGTAACTTGCTACAGGGTGAACTGCAGTGGTTATGTGATTATGGGTAAGTGGATACTGTCTTGCCTAGCTATTTGGTTAAACTGGCAATTTGTTATCTTTCAGTCACCTTGCTACATCCCTCCCCTTACCTTCAGAGAGGGATCATCTTCGACCCAGGATAGATCTGGTTGTGTTTATGATTGACATCAAGAGCAAGTACAGGTAAAAAGCAGGGCAAAAAGATGAGAGGGGGGACTAATATTCTTTCTTGGTTTGATGGCTAAATCTGCATTTTTACTATATTGGAATTGCTGAATAGTGGGTTTCAAACCCAAGACTTGCTGTGGTGGAAGAACTCAGTAATATATACAGTGGCTTTCTGGCCTCCAGCTGTGGATTAGGACTGAACTGCTCTGTCCAATAACATGCCTGTTGTGCACAAAGTTGCCATAGCAGAGAAGGCAGAATTTATTTCTGGATCTGGATATGTGACAATACGAACTGAGCTTTGGAAAGATGCTGTCTGTAGAATTAGATGGAAGTGCTGGTGGTGCTGTGAAGTTCTATAATATGCAGAAGTCTGATGTGCATTGGGCAGTGCTGCCCAATAACCAGCAAGTGTCTGTGTCCTCAGTTCACTGATTCTCCTGGTCAAGTGGGATCAGCACTTTGGATGTCTCTAGGCAAAAGAGAAAGCTCTGCAGGGATTGATCTCTCTTCTGTCATCTTGTGCTCGCCTTTGTAGAAATGATACTTGTTTCCTCAGGCCACAAGTAAAGACTTGCTAAGGCACAGAAGTCAGCATTTTATTACTTACTTAACTTGTGACTGATGATCCTGGGCTCTCATTTACCAAAAATGACAGGCCCAGCTGCATACTTACAGCACAGATGGTGCTGCAGAAATGTGTGGGCAAGCGCTTCCTGAAAGAGCCGAAGTGGTGCTGAAGTTTCATTGGATATTAATGAATTCAGATGCTTACTGTCTGTAAATCATGGAGGACACTGTTCAAACTAACTCTAACTGTTGAGTCTTGAGTAGAAAGGATATGTTATGGGTTATTAAACAGCTGTGGGTATTACAGAGGTCTCTGATGTCATGCTTTTAGCATAAAGCAGAACTTTGCGAGCTCACAAATCAGCAGATGTTAACATCATTGTTTTTCTAATTGTGCTTCTGAAAATTATTCCTGTTGTCCTTATGCTGCACTGATTTAACCTCCCTGTCCAACTGGATTGTCTGTACTTTTCTGACAGCTTGAAGAATGTTGAAACTTCCCTAACTCACGTGGATGCCAGCTTCTTCCTGGGGAAAGTGTGCTTTCTTGTCACTGGGGGTACGTATGGCACCTCTTCCTCCTCTTCAAGCAGCACAACTCACTGTTGGTTTTCTTAAAACAGGGCACTGACTTAACTTGAAACAAACTAAAGGAAATCAGTGGCTTTGTTGAATCTTTGTTTAAATTATTTCTGAACTCCTCTGCCTTCTTTTATTGTTTTTCTAGATAAAACACTGTTCTCTCATGCTCACTTGCTCTCTCCTTTTTGTTTTTGCCAGTCAGACTTCTCTGTCCCTAATCCCTGAATATGATTTGTGTTATTGATTTTTTCATGTATGTGTGTGGCACTCTGTTCTGTCTGCTCTGTCTGCTCTTGCAGATCTGTCTATCTGTTCTTGCAGATCTGTCTTAATGACAATCTTAATGAGTAGTGAGAAGCATATGATACTGTGGTAATAAAGTGAATCTAAACAGATGAGCTACAAAACTATTAAGTACAGTTTTAATACAAGACTGGTATCCCTGCTGTGTACTGTCTGGCCATGTTGTGCCTCTAATCCTCCTGTCTCCCAGTGCTTTCCTGTGTACCCTCCCTGCTCCAGCTCTGAGGAACTGGAGGGGCCAGACTGTTCTGCTCAGTATTGGAACATAGGTACTCTGTCCCTGGAGTTTGGGGGTCAGGAGGCCTAATTCTGAGGTAGAGAGGGAGTCTTAGCATTGTCTTGTGTTATGGCTCTCTTGATGAAGAGAATTCCTTGGAGATCAGACCACCCTGTGATACCATATGAGCCAGGAGGACTTTTGGTGAGTGGAAGCTGATGGTGTGCTGATGCCTTATGCAGTATGTTAATGTTACATGAAGAGTGATGTGTTACTATTTCTGCTGTTAGTATTATGAAAGACTTCAGTGCTAATTCCATTTCAAAACATATGCCATTCTGTTTACACTGCTCACTGTTGCCTTACCTTCTATTATGCTCTCAAAATTAGCTCTGGATTGTTCTGTGGATGTGGAATTTCCTAAAACTTTTCTTCACTGATTGCTGATTATGAGGCTTGTAATGTGGGAAAACTTTTTTTTTAGTTGGCAGGGTGAATGCTTGCAGCATTGAGACAAATGCTGTCTGTAAATTAGGAGAAGCCTACTGCAGTCCTGTGCTATTCTGTGAGCTGGAGGTAAGGTGCTTATTTGACATCTCAAGGGATTTCTGAATTTCACTGCTCTGTGATTGTTAGAAATATCCTTATTTAGCAATAAATACATGTAACAATAAGTACATATGCTGCTGGCTTTCATAAGTGTCAGAGACCAGACTCTGTTTACAAGAACAGTAGAGGTACAGGAGTCTGGCTGTCCTTGAAATGAGTCTTCTAGTAATCTGGTCCTTCCTGTGCTACTTCAAAACCTCATGAAGCCAAGCCTAAGCTAACAAAAAACATCTCTGATATGCAAAACCTCAGTACACTTGTTCCTTGCTACATTTTCTCTTCCTGGGAGCCCCTGAGCTGTTATTTGCCATGTGACTCCCTTGCCCGTGTAATGTTTTGTGTCACCCAAACTTTGTGGCTTCACTGACGATTTTGCCATCTGATATGCCACTCTTTCCAATTACCTGCTTGGTCTGAAAAGCTGGAGGGAGAGTTTGGCATTCAGCAGCAGCACACTTCACATTTCTTGTCACTGCATGCTCAGAGACTGCTTCCCTACCAGCAGGTAGAATCTGTGCCTTTGGCAAGCCCTTCAGCACTTCCAGCTGGCAACACTGTACCTTCCTTAACATTATGGAAGTAAATGGGCCTGTTTGGGGTTTTCTGTAGCTAGCCACTTGATGCCTGCTCTGGTTCTTTCTTTTATCAAAGCTTACTGTTGCTTTTCTTCTTTTCTATTGATTAAATAATTTCTCCATTTTGGTTCCAGTTGGAAGGCATTCGAGCTACTACTGCTCAACGACTTCTGCGAATGTTACAGATCTGTGCTGGTCACATACCAGGAGTTTCTGCCTTGTCCTTTGTCTCGCTGATGAGGAAGTCTGATGATGATTAGCTTCTCATTGTGATACTTCAGGCACATTCATCAGGTTTTTTTTTCACGTCAAGCATTCAAGCTGCTGAAGTTGGAATCACATTGAGAAGCTTTTTTTGAGTGACTTGTCATGACCACTCATCCAGAACTGTTGCTAGTTGCTTACCTCTCAAGAAAAGTTTGATTCCTGTTCAGTGGATAACAGATAGGGAGGGCAGTTTGAACTGGGGATTCCTATCCATTATTACATCTGAATCCCATTTTGTGATCAAGTTTGAGTTTTTTCCACTTGGCCAGTGGCCAGGAGCTACATGTTTTTCTGAGAGAATATTAGAAGAATAAGCTACTGTCTCCAAAGTACCAGAGAAGAGGCAGCAGGCTCCTTCTTTCAGCTGAAATGCAGCACCTTAGTCTAATGTGAAACCTTGCTGCCAGGTTTTGTCTGTCCACCAAGAGAAGAATGGGGAAGGAAGGCTGGCCTGCAGCTTCTAGATAGACTGCACTTGGCAGTTAATGATCCAGCTGTGTAAGCATCTGCCCAGCAAAGGACTCACTATTTCCATGCCTGGTACCTAATTGAGAAGGAAGGGAATAAAGAAGATAATCAATCTAGCACTTTAGCTTTCTTTTAGATCCTCAGAGAAAAAGACTCCACCTGTCAAGCCCAAGACAGCCCCAGTACTGCAGCCTCTGGGGCTGAGCAGAGGTGAAACCCAGCAGACTGGACCACAGCAGCACACAGAAAACAGGTTGTCTTGGCTGGTTTGGCATATGCTATGTATAACCCCTTTACTAACAGGTTCTGACCAGCAGTAAGTTGTGCCTTATGCTTACTGCAAGTCACTAAGGTTTGAGAGTTCTAATTTAATAAAATAAGCAATATGCAATAGTTGTATGCTCTTTATTAGCAATGTGGTTTGGGCTCTAAAACCTGCGAACACTTGCCCCAGTTTACCCTGGCAGGCTGGTCCTTGCTGGCAGCTCGAACTCCCAGTTAGTTGTTTTGCTGCACTCGTGGCTTCAACCATGTGGTGGTGGCAAAAGCTTTTCAAATACAGCCCTTTCTGTTCACTGAGTTGAGCCACCTGCCAGAATACAGCGCTTTTTGAAACGCTGGGATGTTTCTTACCCAGAATTGCATGCCAGGTAGAAATGAAGCCTAGAGAGAATGTGTTAAGCTCCCCTCTGGTTTAATTTATTTAATCCCTAATAGTCTGCTTTAATGTTCCTAGGTGCAGAGCTCTAGCTGTGTGCACTGTTTTGCTTAGCTCGTTTCTGACATCTGTCTGTGAGCAGGAAAGGCAGAAAGCAGCACTGCAGGCTTAATCAGCTGTGAGTGTTGGCAGTCCTTGCAAAGACAGCTCAGCAAGGCACAAAGCCTGTATCCTTGCTCAGAGGACACACAAATCCCAGCTCCAGTTGTATTGTTGCTGATGGGGGAGGGCTAGGGTGTTTGTCAGCTGAAACAAAAGGAGCTAAAGCATTCAGCTGTGTTATGATGCCCAAAAGGGCTGGACTCTGGCTAAAACCCAAAGGAGAAAGACATGTGCAAACTGTCGTGGCTGTGTAAGGAGGACTGGAAGCTTAATGGGCATGCCCTACTTTCAGCTAGCTTTGGCATCCTGAAGGTACTAACCAGGACTTGGCCACCAGAGAGGGGCAATCATGCTGAGAAACAAGTTTCTGTGTTGGTTATGCTGTCTCAGCCTTGCTCTTGCTTTGAGTCCCTCAAAATAAAGGAGACCATGGCTTAGAATAGGCTGGTTTCAATTTGCTCTGGATGTGCAGGTGCAGTCTGTGGGAGGAAAGGAAAGGAAGTGGCATAAAATGAGCCACTTTTTTGTGTCCTCTGCAAATCCTATAAGGCAAGGAGACTTTTCCATCTCCTAGGTTGCTCTCCAGTTGACTCTAATAACTGACGGACTCAGGTTAAATCCCTTTGGCCTCAAGAGTAATTTCACTGTGCTTTTTTAACTAGTGAAAATGAAACTTTTTTTTGTTACACCCAGAATGCTTTGGAGTAACCCACACGTGCTACTGTCCACTCCTGCACGTTCAAGCAGGGTTTTTTTTCCTCTGTTATGTTTCAGATGTGGTATTTCTTTCCTTCTACTACTTTCAAAGAAGAAAGATGTTGTTTTTATTTCTTACAGGTGGCTGAATCTCAGCTGGTACATAATAAAATCTAGTTCCTTAAGAGCAGCATCTTGCTTCACCTTGGGGCAAATATTTTTCTTACTCTTGGGAGAAAGTATTTACTAGAACTGGCAGGGGAAGTGGAGCGTATCTAAGAATATGACACTGTGTCTCAGGTCCATCATGTTTTACAACCCAAAGTAGTTGGGACACATCTAAAGCTACATCTTCAACTATGTAAATACCTCTAGGAGCTGTCAGCTATTAGTTTAGACAGGCCATAACACTGTCCTTACTACCAGAGGAGACAAGGCAGCTGAGGATATCTTTCATCTGGATGGGATAGCCAGGGCTAATGTTTGATAAAGGTCTTGTGAAAGTAGTACTTGGATTGGGATCAGAGGCATGGAAGGCCTGAAGCTGAATTAAGGCTAGTAACTCAGCTTCTGTTGTGTTCAAACCTCATGAAGGAGCTCGCCAAGCTGACTGAAATCTAAACTAACAGAAAGATTTTGAAGTTACTTGCTTTCTCTTCTCTCTTGCTTCAGTTTCCTATCCCTGTGGAGATTTCAAAGAGGAATCCCCTTCTCTGTGGTGAAAGTACCTGTGAGCATTGCTGGTTTGACTGTTTCAGTTTGTGGATGTGTTTCTGTTAGTCAATTATGTCAGCAAACTTAGAATAAAAGCAGTTTAATTAGTATAGAAGAGCTCATACCAGTTGCACTGGTGTAAGCTTTGGTCTTACACTGCTTTTTTTGGGGGATGGAACTAAATGAGGTTGTAATATGGTTTCCTCTGCTATGGCAGGTTGACCCACAGGATTTCATTTTCAATCCAGTCCCTTGAAGAAGATTTCGCATCCTCAGCCTGCTAGCCAAACAGCTCACAGAGGTGATCTGTGGGAGATTTTGGCACAAATCAGCTTGCTTGGCATTACCTGGTGGGATTACAGCTCTCCGCTGTGCCAGGTTTCTGACTCAGCAGTTAAATCAGACCAACTTTTAAGCATGATAAAATATGATATGTTCAGTCTATACCAATGGGAGAGAAAGTCTGCGTACTGGAATGGCTCCCATAGTAAAAGATCTCTCTGTTCCTGGAACAAAGATCAGAGATAAATCCAACCCTGGGGATATATCTGTCCCTTACAAACCTTGAAACCTGGTGGTAGAGTTTTAGATTCAAGGCCACTTCTGATATTTTCTTTGGGGACTGGTTAAATCTGGATGTCTTAGCTTGCCAAGACCTGTAGTTTGAAGGGAGTTTGAAGGGGCTGGCTTAGGTCAGCAGTGGTGCTTAGCAGCTGTGGTCAAGCTGTGAGAGCTCCTTGGTTGCTCTCATGACCACTGTTCACAGCAGTGGTGGACAAGAAGGGACTCCTGCTCTGCTGCCTGGAGCTGACTGGCAGAGCTGTGGCAGAGGTCAGCTCTGCTCTGCTGCCAAAAGCAAGGAAGAGGCTTCCTCCTGTGGGGTTTTTAACTTGTCTTGATTTTGCAGGAGCACTGGCTGGTTTCCAGCTGCTCTGTTTCCATTCAGCTGGCCCAGAGCCCCTGGCAGTCTCCTCTGCACTCTGAGTGTTCTCCACTCCCCACCCTAAGCCGGTGTGCAGTGTTGCTGTGGGCTGCTGAACCACTGCCACTTTCCGTTCAGTGGCCAGCCGTCCTTCACTGATGGGGAAAAGTGATTTATATGCAAGAGAAGGCAATAGCTGGTACAGCCCAGAGGCAGGAGCCAAAACCACTGGATTCGTTTCACTTCTGTGGCTGATTTCTTGCACAACCCTGGGCACACATGTGAAAATTCACTGTGCCTTGCTCGTTCTGCTTCTACAGCAGGATCTGTCTCCACTGGGGGTGTGCAATGAGGGCAAGTTGACATTACTTTGGAGTCGCAAATCTGGAATTGAGTGGAAACATTCAGGAAAAAAACATTTTTTTCCTCTTTAGC
The DNA here is from genome assembly GCA_013399835.1 of Leptocoma aspasia. Lineage (NCBI taxonomy): Eukaryota > Metazoa > Chordata > Aves > Passeriformes > Nectariniidae > Leptocoma > Leptocoma aspasia. Next base: position 141,740 of record VXAX01004192.1, read on the forward strand.
AAAGTTTGACTTTTACCTAAGTTCTATGGGGGAGGGTTTGTTGGGGCACCTCCTGAGATCAGCTGTTTTTGTGCTGCTTACATGTGTGACTCCACTGCAGGGAGGCTGCCTGAAACTGGCTGCAATCCTTCTCATAAGGCATTGCGGCATGGTTAGGTTTTTGGTGTGAACTGGAACGAAACCACTCTCTGAAATGCTGAAATTCCCTGCACAGTTCAATTATCCTTGAATTGGCCAGCGGGGAAATCAAAGTCTCTGGATCTGTTCCTCACTGTTAAATATTAATACAGCACGGCGATACTAGGCAGGAAAGCATCCCCTCGGGTCAGCTCCGTGCAGGAGGGGCTGGCTTGGCTGTGAAGAACCGGTGTGCAAGAGAGGTCGGGCACGGGGGACCCTGCAGTGACATGACTTGCTCAGACTCCCCGGCAGCTGAGTAGCATGGGCTCCCAGCCCGTGCTGGGCCACGTTTCCTTTGCCACAGGCTCCTTCTGCAAGAGCTGCCACGTGCCGCGATGTCACATCCCTCGTTCCCCTGGAGCCTACCGTGTGCTGAGGCATTTTGAGAGGAGCCAGGAAAGGTACCGTGCCCGTGTGCCCCGCCCCGCCGCCTCCTTTGCCGAGGGAAGTCAGCGGTGTGTGAAAGAGAGCCCATGTTTTACATACGTGCAGGCAGCCTCCTCGCCGCCGGGCCAGGTGCAGCTGCGGGCTGGGTACGACAGCCCCGTGGGCTCTGTGTGTCACGGGAAGGAGCACCGAGGTGGGGCAAGGACAAAAACAACGAGAGGGAACACCTCTCCTTAGGAAACATGGCCCTGGTGTGCAGGGTCTGCTCTGGCCTCTGGATCCCAACACCCTCTTGGCACTACAACAAGCTGTGCCAGGGCCAGCTGAAGCACGTGTGCTCAGGCATGTGGAAAAAACTAAAAAGCCCAGCCAGCATTAAACAAGCTAAGGAGGCTTTCCCCATTTTCTGTCAGTTTCGAGGATTGCTTTTCTGTCTTCCCATGAAAGCTCTCTGGTCCTGCTAAGTGCTCACTGTGCAGTGACAAGGTGACAGTGCTGTGCTGTTGACTGGGCCTGCCTTGCTCCTGCCCTGTGCTCGGATTGTTGAAACACTTGGGGTGTTTGTTGAAGGCTGGCAGTCCTTGAGGCACTATTGTTGTCTGCACTGGTCGGCTCAAAGCTCTCCTGAACCTCTGTGATGGCCACTCTCCTAGTTTTGACAGCAGCATTGGCATTGCCCCAGTGTGAACATTCAATTTTTTCCCCCACTGCTGTTTCTTTTTCTTGCTCTTCCAGAGATCACAGACATGAAGCCAGGGCTGCATTTGCCTCAGCTCAGTAACAACCTGTGGCTCGTGTGGTGGTGGAGTATCTCTCTTTAAAGACACGTGCCAGAATCAACTAATTAATCTTCATTCCCCTGTGGGACTGAGGGGTGACTCAGTGCCTCGTGCTGTTATGCTGAACAGCAGAGGATCAAAGGCATTGGAGCTGGGGAAGCCCTGGGATAGCACAGTGTCACTCTGTGCCTGCACACCAGGCACCTGTAAAGGCTCAATCTTGCACACTTATCTCCAGGACTTTTTTTAGCCATGCAGGGGATTGAAAACTCTGCAATCTTAGAGACAGGGCTGGACCTGCCATCACCTTGCTCTGGAGAGAGTGTTTTCACTACCTGATGTTGCCTTTTTACCTTTTTTCTTCATTACAACCCCAACTTGGCCACCCTGAGCAATTCCCCCTCCCCAAATACCCACTGTGTATGTATCTGGGTGAAAGGCAGGGCAGGGAGGCTTGGGCACTGCTGAAATTGAGCTGCAGTGGTGATGCACATCCCTCTTGGGCATTGTGACCCTCAGCATGCTGCATGCCAGGCTGTGCCAGCACGGCGTGGCCGCCCTGAAGAAGTGCAAACAAACCCCTACACCTGGCCTTGGGCTGCCCTGGCATCCATCATGCTGCTGCATGAGCTGCTCACAGGGAAGGAAGGGGAATTGCTTGCACGCAGATGTTGTGTAATACAGACCTAGTTCAAACACAAGTTTGCAGGCTGGGAAGCGTTTGCCCAGTCTAGGGGGAAGAGGAAAACCCTCTGGGACAAGGGCTGCTGCACTGCATCTTCTGCTCTGTGTCATAAAGGAGATGAAACATGAAGCGTGTGCTTTCTTCAAAACCTGGGTCTTACCCAGGTTGCATGTGGAGCATCACCTGTGAGAGTCCCCCTGAATGTGCATGAGCTGTGGTTTGGCTGAGCTCAGCCACTGTATGGGACTAATACATAGTGATGGTGTCCTATAAATTATATAGTTGGAATGTTCACCATCTGCTCTGCACTGAAAGCTGAGAGTGATTGAGATCTTCCCCACTTCCCAAAGCCTGACTCTCTTGCCAAGCTTGAAATGTGTGTGTGTATCTCCTGTAAGTGGTTCTGATTGAATCAGGTAAAGAGGGAATTTTTTAAGCAGGCTGCAAAGTTCCCTGCACCCAAAGTGAGAGCTGAAGCAGCGGCCAGCATCCCATTATAAGGCTATGAGTAAAACTGAGTCTGATTTCATGTTAATTAGGTTCTAAAGGGACTGAATCTTGATTACAGTGGTCATATCAAAGATTTAAAATAGTAATGCAAAAAGCAAAGGAAACCCCACAGTGATTCATATAAGAAGGGGAAATAAAGACAGTCATGGAGGAAGAAGGAGTTTGAGGGGGCCTGAATTGCTCTGCTGCCCAAAAGCAGGAGGGGATTTGAATCAGATTATCCTCATTAGATGTCTCTTTAAAGCATCATCAAGCCAGATGAATGGTCTGGGGGAGAGCTTGCAGGCACGGTGGCTGTGATTATCACCAGGGATTTGCAGTCCTAGTTATCTAGCTTAGAGACAAGATTATTAGGGGGTATAAAGCTGTTCCTGCCCTCAGCCTCTAATGTGCATTTTTAGGTTGGGTGATGGGAAACGCTGTATTGCTGCACAGCCCCTCAGAAGCCTGCCTGCATCCTCTGGTGGTCCAGCCCTCTGCAGGGCTGTGGGTGCAGTGTGGAAGGGAAAGAGGCCTGTGCTGGCCAGGAGATCTTCCCAGGGGATGGACAGGCAGCCTTCCCTGGGGACTGTGGCAAGGGCAACACCTCCCTTGTATAGGGGCTTACACTGTGATAGGAAATGGGGAGGGGATCTTGGGAGGGGGGATTATATCCACCTGCCTTGGCAGAACCGTTCACTCCCCACAGCATCTCCCTTCTTGTGACAGCTGTGCCAAAGCAACTCATCCTTCCTCCAGCTAGAGCCTTTGAAGCCCCAAAAACTCAGAAGCTGGTGTGGCTGTTACAGAGGGAATGCCTGTGAGCTGTGAGGAGGGCTCTCCCTTTGAAAGGGAATCAATGGACATTGCCCACAGGCTCCTTGGCGTTCATCCTCAGGGGTGGTGAATATGGCACTGGGCTGCTGGCAATCACTCTCCACCTCCTCAGCCCTGCAGCTGCAGCAGCTTCTCATCCTCCCCTTTAGCTCCTTCCCTACTCTGTGTGTGGCAGTCCTGTTTCTACTCTGGGCTTTGGCAGGATGGCCAAGGTGTTGTGCCCAGATGCCAGCCAGGAGAGGAGGTGCACAGGACAAATCCACCTGTCAGTTCTTTTCTAACATTGCATCCTTAATACACTCGTGGAAATTCATAACATTACTCTGCACTCATGCCTATGCAAGTAAAATCACTCTGGCCTTTTTACACCAGACTGGACCTAAAGGTCTGTGGGAAGCCAGAGGATGTTGCAGAGGTACAGGGGCAAGTGTGGCTTTGATTTTTGGCTCTGGAGTCATCTGCTGGAGACTGATGCCTTGAGAGTGCAGTGATGGAACTTCCCACTGTGAGTACTGGGGAGATTTCTGCCCCAACATAAAGGATGCCTGATCTGGCTGAACCCACCTGTTCAGAGGTTATTCCTGTGGCAGCACATCACCCTCAGCCACTGTTTTCTGTTTCGGTGCTGGAGGTGCTGCCTGGCCCTGTCACGGCACATGAACACTCCCTATGAACAGCCACAGGCAAAACTGGGAGGGCACTTGCCCCCCCCCCCCCCCCCNTGCCACTTCTCTTCAGGGTGGGGGTGGGGGCAGCATCCCTGCTGCAAGGCAGAGTGGGCAGGGAGTTTGAGTACTGTTTGTTCACATTCAGGCAGAAGAGCCAGGCTCAGCTAACGCTGTGTTGCTCATGATGGGGAGGGCTTGCAAGAGCCAAGGCAGTGCCAGGCACCCAAGCCTTGCTGAGTCCCCTCCACACTCTGCAGAGCAGCAAGAGCAGGCAGCACACCGGCTGGAAACACCCCTCACTCCTCCCCACCAGGGGAGATCAAGGGCTCAACCCCTCCAGGGCTGGATCAGACAAGGGAGGTTTTTCCCATGTCCTCTGTGTCTCTCTTGGCCTCTATGGATCAGGGAGGGGGAATGGGCAGAGGGAGTTTGAGCTCAGGTAGAGTTGACCCACCCTTCTGTAACCCCAGAGGGTTCTTCAACAGGCAGCCTACTGAGAAGCCTAATTTGGGTATTCAGCATTATCGCTGCAGGGGTCCAGGGCCCCTTTGCAGAGGGAGGCAAGGACACCTGCCCTTTTTTCTTCAGCCTTGCAGACAAGCAGAACTCCAGGGACATATAAACAAGGAGCAGGGAGACAAATTTCATTCAACAGGGTGGGGCACTGCCCCACACCAAACACCCCATGCAGGTGGCTGAGCAGTGTCACAGACCCCCTTAATAGGAAGCAGAGCACCTACAGAGGGATCTGGGGTTTAAAGCAACTGTGAATCTCTTGAAACCTCTGGTTTCCCCAATTATTCCTAAAATCTTCCTAGATTTTGTCCCTAAGCCCACCTGGCTTTAGGAAGGATTCCAGTGGATCCTGAGGAGAAGGTTTATGCTAGAGCTGTGAGAAATCTGCTCCTAATAGCCATAGTGGTACTTTTTGGGAAGGAATGTTTCCCACCAGCCAGCAAAGGGGTGTTGGGAAGGGATGCTGGGATGAGGTGCTGAATGGGCTTTGGGGGTTGGCTCCAGCCAAGGCATTCTACTGGAATGCGGGGCAGGTGTCAGGCTGTGCCGAGATGTTCCCGAGGCATTGGGTACATCCTGTCAGAGGTTTGTCCTGAGGTAACTGGGTCTGCTCAGTAAACACCTCACAGCTTCTCTGATCAACGAGCCTTTGGGTTTCCGGTGTGCACGAGCACAAGGTGAACTTTCGGGGGATATTTTCTGCTACACGCAGTTTTGCAAGTGCGTGCGTGAGTCACTTCACCTACCCCTGACACCAGAGGAACTGCTCACACGAGTCCAGTCACTCATGTGTGCATGAGCCCTCGCAGGCCACTGCCAAGCCTCCGTGCTCCTGGAGCACCAGCACTGCCCTGTCTCCCACAGGGATCCCAGGGATCTCAGCTGATCCGAGCTGACCTCAGCCAAAGCCAGCCCTCCAGGTGCGGGATGGGAGCAAGCAGCACTGGAATCAAGCTGTCTGACTCTGAGATGAAGACATAATTCTTAAATCGCTCATTTGATATTTTTTCTGGTTTATTTGTTTAATAAAAGGACTTAGCCAGAGACCCAGGCTCCTGGGGTTTTCATTTTTCTGCAGAGGAGATAAGAAAAGCGCATTTCCTTATCCAGTGAGTCATTTTTTCTGCTCTTTAATTATGCATTTGTGCGATTATCAAGCGTATTCAGCTCTGAGATGCAAACAGCTCGAACTACTCACCAAGCTTTAACTTTTGCTGTTCCAAAAATGATCAACCACAGTTAGGAAGGGTAGGGGAGGCAAAGATGAAGGAGATGAAAAGGAGGACAACTGATGCCCAGAATCTGGGCTGTGCTCATGAGCAGGCCCATGTGTGAGTGCTGCTGGGGTTGTCAGCACTGGTTTTCTCCTTGAGCATTATCATGTGTAAATTCAAACTTATCTTCTTGGCCCAGGAGGAGGCGGACAAGCTGGGATGAGGGCAGAAAACACCCGTAGAGCATGATAAAGAGGGATGAGAAAATGGGGGGAAATAGGGTAATATCAGTGGCAGCAATGAGGCTGCAACATCCTTCCATGTAACAGGACCTGGGAGCGCTTCATTCACAGGAGGGCATGATGGCTGCCATCCCTGGGCTCCCCACCATGCGTTGGAATTGTCAAGTTTTCTTTCCATGTACTGAAATGGGATCTTTAAAATGAGCTTTAATGTAAATCTTGCCCTCCATATTGAAAGCACTGTGTAGGCTACTTGGTTTGGGCTTTCCCCAGCGTGCATATTTGACTGGGCTCACAGAGTTAATCTGTAAGTGTGGTGCAGCAGATGCTGGGAACCACTTCTCACCCCGCACTTTAAGCCAAGCAGGGAGGAGAGACAGGAGGAAGAGGGGCACGGTGGCAGTCCTGTGGTGGCACCCACAGAAACAGGGGCTGGGGGTCCCTGAGAGATGATCAACATGGGAGAAGTACAGTGGGAGCATTTGAGAGGTGAGGGAAATGGGCATGATGCAGAAGCATACCTCTTTGGGAAAAGGAGACTAGAAGGTAAAAACACCCCAGGGCAAGAGGAACAGCAAAGCCTTTGGAGCAGGGAGGTGGTTTGGGGATAGGTATCCTGACAGAGCACTGGATGTTTTGTGGGGATCCTCTGCCTACATGCATGTCCTCAGCCCCACCAGCCCACAGGACAAGGTATTTTCTTGGCCATAGACCCTACACTTGCACTTCTGAGAGCTGCCTACTGGGGACCGTGAAGATTCCAGGTGCCATCTCCTTGCCAGTTCTCTCCACTGTGGAGCTCAGATGTGGACTGGAGTGAGCCTTGGCTTTTATTTTTCCCGCTGCTTTGGGTCATGGCACTGCATCACATCTTTCCATCCCTTCCCACTGTCCTGCTGCTGGACACTTGACTCTCCAACTCCCATGCCTGCACCCCAGCCTTGGTCCTCACCTGGGGTGTGCAAGAGGCAGAGAGTCAGCTAAAGTGGGATATGGAGAGATGTCCTGCTGTTTGACCCAGCTCCCCCAGCAGGCAGGAGCATGGCGAGTGCAGCCTGCTCACGGCAAGCATCGAGGCAGAGGGTGCTGAGCTGTCTGTGCCATTTGTGGCTGTGCTGAGAGAGGGAATTGCTTGGCATGCCCCCACTCGACTGGGGAGTTTTATTTTGACTAAGATGGAGTGGGAATAACTGAGCCACAGGCACAAGAATGGCCAGCCTCTCACAGCTCTTCAGTGCAGCCCACAGCCTTCTGGCAGCCATTCCTGCTAGCATGGCACAGGGGTGAGAGAGCAAGCACCTAGGCACACTGGCTGGAAGTGGAAGTGAAGTCATGGCAAGTATGGAACTGGTGGGCAGTGGCCAGTTTTTGTTTGGGACTTTGACTTGTCTGGAGCCCTGCAGTACCCACGGTGGGGCTCAGACTCTGCTGGGGTTGCTTTGACACTGCTACGATGCAAACTATCCTCTGGGAATGCTGCTGGCAAGGAGGTAGATGTGCTGTAGGGCAGCTCCTCCCCTGCAGGGCATGGGGTACCAAAGAACTGCACTTGGTCTGAGATCTAGCACGGGGAGATGGTGACTGCATCCTGCTCAGGACTTCAGGAGGTGGGATGTGGAGCCTTGGGCTCAGCTTGCCCAACAGTCACTGGTGAGGGACAGGCACATTCAGGGACCAAGTCCTCAGGCCTGTCCCAGAGGACCTCAGCTGCACAGTGAGGGCACCTGGTACTCTGTCACCTTGAGCCAGAGTACCCTTTGGATTTTTTCCTCCTCCCCTCCCAGCCTTGATCCAGGACAGTGGGCAGTAGAGGCCTCACTAGAAGGAGTCCAGATGCTGTGGCTGCTGGAAGGACGTGACTCCAGCAGTAAAGCCCTATTAGGGATCTCCTGGGAAGGGCAGGTCACTAGTGTTGCTTCCCTCAGCTGAGAGCCAGCCAACAGCCGTGGCTGGCCCCTTTCTTTCCTATGGAGTCAAGAAAAAGAGGTTGTGTCTTTTGTTCAGTAGGAATGGAAGAGATCCACCTGCAGCAGTGAAATCCATCTCTTCAGGTCTCAAGCATGAGGCTTTGATGTGCGGGTATTGGTGGTGGAACATTTCTCCTGCTCCTGACCAGGAATGCCTAAGACTAATAAATGTTTCTTTGTCCCTTCCAATGATTTGAGGACCAGGCTTACTTGGTGTGACCTGCTTTGCCCATGCCCTGCACATTTACTGAGAAGAACCAGATCTGAGCCCTGGAGAATGAGACATGGTGCTGAGGAGCTACAGGTCTAGGTCTGCGTTGGAGAGGATGGAGAGAGCAAGGTGATGGAGAGCACCATCAGTAGGGGTGGAGAACATACAGCAGTTGGCCTGCTTGCAGAGCAGTCACTGGCAAGATGTGTCCTCAGGGCAGTGGGAGCTTTTAAAAGGGGAAACATCAGTGCCATTTCATTCTTTTCTCCTCTGATCCTTTGCATTTTCAATCCAAGCCGGATCTGTGCCCCTAGGATGGAGTCTTGTAAAGATCTGTGCACAGGAAAGTCTCCTGTAGACACTGGAGGAGGCCGAGGGGGCTTTTCAGTGTAAGCAAAGGAGGGTGCAGGCTGGGAGACATGCCTGGGCTGGGGGCAACATGCAGGTGGGCAGGGGAGGAGTGAGGATCAAGGAGGTCACGCTGGGACATGCTAGGTACGAGGTGCTGCGTGGCTGAGGCACACGAGGGGCTGCGGGGATTTCGGGAGCATATTTTGGAGGAGAGGGGTAGTTTGAGGGCATATTGCAAAGGCAGGCAGGGGTAGGGCTTGGTTGCTTGCTCTCCTCCTCCCTGGTGAAGATCCGCCCCAGGCCAAGCACAGCGATTGTGAGCCCCAAGGGAGACGACGCAGCTTGACAGACTGTATCTCCCTCTGCCACGGGGCCTGGGGCGCTGCGATTTCACACTCCGGCAGCCCTGTCACTGCTACGCCATGCAAGAGCTGGGCTCTCACTCCCACTCTGCCATGTCCTCATCAGGAAAAGCTGCCATTGCCCCCTCCTGCCTCTCTTTTGAGTGCTTCGACACCCTGACCAAGTCGTGCATCAAGTGCTCCGACCTGTTCATGGACAACACAAGTAAGGGGACGAGGGCAGCTGCAGTCTGAGCTCCTCAGGGCTGGGTGGTGGTGGGCCAAGGAGGCTGGGGCACCCCAGGGATGGGCAGGTGGAAGACACCTTCTCCTGAGGATGGCTATGGAGGTGGCAATGGAGGATGGGCACCGCCTTCACCTAAAGCAGAGGGGAACAGGGCAGCCAGTTCCAATGAGAGGAACATGGTGTAGGGAGAGGTCGGATGATCCACCCTGGCGTGGATCAACCTGCCCCAGGGGTGACTGTGGGAAGAGCAGGAAGCTCTCATCTCCTACCACCCAGGGACAGAGAGCAGGATAAGGGTCTCATCAAGCAGGGGGATATTTTATTGCTGGTGGCAGGTGGGTCACAGTTAAGTGCCACACTTCTTCCCTGCCACTGCAGTCCCCAGGCCAGCCAGCCAGGTGAAAAATGCTGCTGCCCTTCCTCCTCCATCAGCCTTCCCTCTCCTGACACTACTGGCATCTCACCCCACAGCAGAGCCTACCCTGGCACCCACCCTGACCAGCACCTTCCTGAACTTCGGGGTCCCAGTGGTGGTGGTGGGGTTCATCCTGGGTCTGGCTGCCCTCTGTGTCTTCCTGGCCTGCAAGGTGGGAAAGCGGAGGAGAAAGAGGAAGGCAGCACATGAAGAGGACAAAGGTAGGAGACTTCTTCCTCTCCCTTTCACAACACCCTGAGGACCCTGGGGTAGATGGGATCACTTACTGCTGGCTCCACTGAGGCACAACCCTGTCCAGACTAGCTCCTCCACCCCAACATCAGCTTTGCAGGCATCCCATGGCATTTTGGGGCATCTGAATCACTGCCTGGGTGACAGTGTTCTGCATTCCCTGGGAACGTATGCCTGTACCTGACTGCCAGCGCAACCCTGCTGAGCCATCTCTCCCTTTGCCGGGTCTCCCTGTGCCTTTGTTTGCTTAAAGCATGTCCTGGCACCATCCCCTCTCCACAGGGGACACGTACAGAGCACTGGTGAGTAGTAGCTTTGTGAGCTCACTGGTGACAGCCCTCTCTCCCAGTAGCCAGAGGACCATGGATGGAGTGGGAGTAGTGGGAGCAGTGGTGGACACCTGAGGATGGCTCCAGAGGCAGCCTCTCCCTGTGGTGCTGCAGTGGCGGTCCTATGTGGACCGCCCAGCTTGCTTCTCATGCTTGGGATGCCCAGCATCCTTCAACATGCATCCCAAAGACCCCAGTGGGATGTCAGGGCCAATCCCATTGACAGTACACTGCAGCATTGCACAGGGTTATCTGGTGCATCAAGATTAGGGCTGGGGTTCAAGGAACGGGGCTGAGCCTTTCCTAGCAGGGTACTTCCAGGAGAGTAAGGCCACAGTGCTCCATGATGCCCCATTTTGTTGAGGCAGCTCTTTCCTCTCTCGAGGGCCCCTGCACTGGCACTGATTCAGCCTTGAACAATCTTCTCATTGGTGGTCTTGCCTGGCTTCACTCCTCCCCATTCTCAAGTAGGGAGTATGGCTCCCCAGGACCCCCAAGAGGGGCTGCTGCACAGGGATGCTGGCACTCACCACTGCCCCACGACCAGGGTGGGTGTCCACAGTGGGGCAGCTGGTCCTTGTGCCCTGGCTTGCCTGCACACTTCTGGCAGTGCCGGATGGTGACTCAGACCAGGGGGACATTACCCGGGGCCTTTCTGCTCTGCAACAGCCCATGACGCACATGCCTAGGAAATATACCAAAAGCGAAACAGAAGGGAGAAATCCAGTGGTGAGAGAGATCTGGCCATTATGGAGACTGTTGGAGGCACTACTCAGTCTCCTGTTGCATGCCCTGGTCCACATTCCCCTTGTCCCCCAAGGCTGCACCACAGCAAGCCCAGTGCTGTGGCACTGGACGTGTGGAAAGTGGCAGGAGGCTTGGGGCTGGAGGCACACGGCTGCATTCAAAGTGTGTAAACAAGTCTATTTTTAAGTGGGAGGCAGTCGGGGAGGGCAAGCTGCCACGGGCTGGGCTCTTCTGCTGCCAGCAGGGTTTAACACGAGGACTCGAAGTGGAAGTGCAAGTTTCAGCCTTTCCCTCTTGCCTTTTAGGGGGGGAAAAGCCCATCGGTTGTAAGTAGGAGCAATTCTGCAGCAGGAGAGGTGTGGGGAACTTGTAGACCCCTCCTGTTACAGATCCATCTTCTCCCCTAGGGACAGGACCGTCTCCCTGGGACTTGCCTGACCCCACTTCTTGAGCCCAGTAACCCCCTTTTCTTATCCCTTCCCAGAAAACATAGACACTGCAGGCCCCCTGCCCAGCCAGGACCCTGCCATGCCAGAGGGAGATGGTGCCCTGAACCCAGCCCCATGCCTGCATCTTGTTGGGAGCCTGAAGATGCCGGGGCCACCCAGGAAAGCCAGGGCAAAGCAGAGACCATGCTGCCAGGGTGATGCTGATGGCAACGTTGTTCTGCTCTCTGCTGTGCATCCCCGGCCTGAGGAATGCAACCACAGCTTCCCGCTGCCTGCCACTGAGCTGGGGGCCACGGCGCTGGTCACCACCAAAACCACCCAGAACTGCACCAGAGAGGAAAGAGTCTGAGGGCAAGGGGAATGGGGCTGGAGTGCTCTGGCCAATCCCTGTGGACACTGCCAGCCTGTTCCTGGGACGAGCGAAGCCTTCCATGGGTATGAGCTCTGTGAGAACTAGGTTTTGCCTTTAGCAAGATCAGCCTTTTAAGATGACTGTCCTTTTTGTGCTGAGTCCCAAGTTACACCTGTAAATGCTGGAGGAAGCCAAAGTGGATCATACTGAGTTACAATGGACTGCTGACAGCTGCCATGGCTGAACCATTGGGAGGAGGCAGAGGAGACACAACCAGAGAGGATGGAGTGTGGCAGGGACTGCTGTGCCATTTGCGAGGCAGCCGTTGTGCCTGGACAGGTCTCCTGCTGATGGGCAATTGCTGGGAACATGAGGCTGGAACACCAGAAAATGCAGGGGAAAAGGAAACAGGGAGTTACTTTAGGACCAAATCCCACGCAGCGGTAGCTAGATTTTTGCTACTGACCTCAATAAAAGGAAACTTGAAGCCATATGGAGCAAGGCACACTCAGCATCTACTCCATTTACAGTCCTGCCACCCTGTCTTCTGCACTCTGTGGTACCCAGGTCTTTCCACCCTCTGGGCTCCCTCACGCAGTGCCAGGCATCCACTGACACTCATGGGAACCCTCTCCACAGCTGGGTACCCTAGGGATAGGAAAAAAATTTGTCTTCCCAAGCAGTGAAGAGGGGGAAAAATCTGTCCTTGCTCTGACCTATAGTGCCTCAAGTTAGGGAGGACCAGGGGCAGGCAGTGGAGACAGCTAGTCCAGAGGAGCTCCCTGAACGTGTCATTACAGCCCCAGACAACCGTCACTTCAGCTCACTGTCGCTGCAGAAATACCGTGTGTCACTTGGGAGGGATGCTTCCACACTGCAAAAAAGCAGTCAGGGAGTGATGTGAGCGTAGGCAGGATGACTTAATTTATGAGAGCGTCCTCAAGGCTTTGCCTCTGTGCCAGAGCTGGCCAGCGTTGCTGATCCCAGGCATTTCCCCACAGATGGGTTTCTTCACCCACCTGTAAGTCGCTTTACTGCACAGGAAGGGCTCTCTTTGGGAAATGAACTCGTTAGTGTGGGATTGCTGGCTCTGGGTTGGGTGAGAAGCCCCTGGAGAAGGTGATTAGTCACTTAGAAGTGCTTTGAGGGGTTATTTACATGAAGCACCATCTCTGGGTCTGCTGTTCCTTAGATGAGGTGGCTTCCTCATCCGGGAGGCTTTGGACACTGAATAGAGCTGGTCAGGCAAGGTGTGGGGACACTGACACCAGGCACTAATGGGCCACCGAGTGCCATATTCCCAGTAGGGTCAGCTGGAGGCACTGTGTGGAGGTGATGTCCCTCTGATGATGGGAAGGTGACTCCCTGCCTAAGCCTGAGTTCTCTCTGGGGCTGCAGGACAGATGCTACTGTTGAAGGGTGACCACCTCTCTTCTCCCCTTTCTGTGGCACTGCAGCCAGACTCATGGCATCTGTCCCATAAGGGCAACCGCAGGCACTGCCACAGGTGCCAAGGCCAAAATTCCGCCCCACAATTCCTCTCCCAGACCTTAACACACTGGCAGAGGTGAACCCTCATGTGACTGAGGCTCCACATGATCCAGGATGGGATGGATCCCCATCTCAGCCTTGGGGCTGAGGATGGTGGAAGAGGTGGTCCATATGCCCAATGACTGTCTCCTGGGGCTCCAAACACCTGTGGCAGAAACTGTGGAGGCTCAAGGGCTGGTGTCCCAGTTATCCACAAGAGCCATGCTGCCCTTTGCAGAGGGGGTATTACCACAGCATGAATCAGACATTTTCTCATCCTCATGCTCCGTACCTGTGAAGTAACTCCAAACAACCTTTGTGTATCTGGAGTGGGGAAAAGAGCCGAGGCCAGGTCAGGGGATGTTTTGTCACTAGGACTGCTTCTGGGAGTCAGAGCAACCTGTTCCAAGGGAGATGGGGGTGATATGGAAATGGAGCAGAACTGTCAGGAGCCGCCTCCACTTCCCTCCCAGTGACAGCTGCAGCCCAGCCCTGTAGATGCACTGCCCACCCCAGATGATCTGGGAATTTGAAAAAGAAACAGCCATACAAATCCTATTGAAAAAGCCCCTCTTTCTGCTTAGGTAAGGACTTCTGCTCTCATTTCTGCTGGAGCTTAAGCCAGGCATCTCCCTATATGGGTTGCCACTGGCATTTGCAGCGTGCAGAGTGGCAATTGGATCCACGCTGTATTCCTCAACCAGTGAGTGCCCCTTGGATCTCCTCTCTGTTATGGCATGTGGGGTGTCTTCCCTGCATCGTGTCTGCCCGACTGCCAGCTGTGGTGGGGCAGTGCTCCCCTTCTGCCCAATCTGCCTGGGAGGGATCTGTAACCTGCTCTGTGTGCTTCTCCATCCTTATGTACAAGACAAAGGGTTGTCTATCTTGTCTGCATGGAGAGCCAAGGGAATAGAGATGAAAAATATGGCAGTAAAAATGAAAGAATAAAGTGAATCCATTGTCAATGCATGCTCAGAGGTCTGAATGGGGTCCCCATTTTCCTGGCTTTAAGAGTCTCCAGCATGATGGTCCTTGGGGTACAGCAGGGCTTTGAGCTGGAGAGGCTCCCCTGGCAGTGGCTTTATCAACACATTCCTTATACATGGCCACCTGCAGGGCCAGGAACCAGCCAAGCCTGGCCACCTGCATCTCCCCACAGGCATGCCAGGAGCTGGCCATTAGGACAAGGACTGGGGAAAGTCTTTGTTTTTGGGGGTGGGGTGGGGATGTTGCCTGTCTTTGACTTTCCACAGCAGTTTCTCACTTCCCTCTGTGAGGCAGGAGCTGTGCTTCCTCCTCAGCCTGGCACCGACCCCACTGCTGGCACAACTGCCTAGAAAGGCTGGTGAAGCTGCACTTCACCTGGCTGCAGGGGCATGGGGTTCAGAGAGAGCCAGGGGAAAGTCTGAGGAAACCCCTGGGCAAAAGAAAGCAATTGAGGCTAAAACCCTCCTCACTGCAAAATCACCTCAGTATCTCCTTAGACATTTCAGCTTCACTGACCCTGTTTTGGAGGGGGTCATGAGCATATTTGAGCTCCTGCAAGTCTCACAAAAAATGCTGGTAGGAAAGGAAAGAAGCCTTGGTGTCCCTATGGATGTGGGTTTGTTTTCATCCATGGTCCTAGAGGCAGGAGCCAGCTGGCCAACAGTGCACAGCATTGTGAGGAGAGGGAACACCTGGCCAAGGGTCTTCCGCAGCCACCAGTCATGTCTGCCAAACCCTTCTCAACCCCATAGGCTCCCCAGACTCTAAGGTGAGGCTTTCCTCCCTCACTTTCTCCTCTCCACTCCCATTACTGCTTCACCCACCAGTTTAGTCTCCTGATAGCTCACCCACAGGCCCAACTACTCCAGCATAAAGCCCCCTCTGACCAGCCCCTGCAGACCCAGCTTGCCCCACCATGGGCAGGGCCTTGCCAGCAGGCAGGACAAGCAGGGCAAGTGGGCACCATTTCATCCCATACACGAAGTAATGGCCCGATGGCATTACAGGGTCCAACAGGGTCTGTCTGTCTCTGGGTGCAGCCTCTGACCCCCCAACCTGCTGCAAGGACGGGGCTGTGTGACCACCCCACCATCTGCGTGCAAAACATGGACCCCATCCCGTCCCACAGGAACCCTTCCCATCGCTCACTTCCCAGTGCCAGCCATGGCATGGCGACACGTGGGTGCCCCTGCAATCCTCGGGGAACACCCGTGGGAGGCTGTGGGAGGAGAAGAGAGGTCAGCAGTCCCGGGGCGCCTGCCACGAGGTGGCACTGACACCACACACCGGCCTGCAGCGCCGCAGGGAGCGGCACGGCAGGGCCAGCGCCCCAAGGCTGCCGGGGCACCAAGGAGAGCCAGACAGGCTTGTGGCCAGCCCCACTCAGGCCAGACGGAAGGGTGACAGCTGGGTCTGACTCTGTTCGACCGCACAGCCCATCACTATGGCCTCTGTGCTGCCCAGGAGAAGTGGTCGCTGGTGGCTGGACACCAGCCCTGTGGGGCAACCAGAGGCACAGAGAGCTGCTGCTCCATCCCCCAGCAGCACTGAGCACCTCGACCATCGTCCTGCTCCCCCGAGCAGCCCATTCCCAGTGGTGTCAGACCTCTCTGAGCATTCTCCAGGACATGGACCTGGCAGTCGGCACCTCCCTTCTCCATCCCCTCCCTGTCAGCCTCTGCCAATAAGGAAAATACTGTGCTACCCACCAAGTTCCCCAGGTGGAAGAGGCCAGGGCTGGAGAGAAGGGGCTGGCTGACTCCCTGTGCGATGCTGTCAGGGGACCACAGCCTTCCTGATGCTGCTCATCAGCATCCCTCCCTAATTGCTACCCAGTGCCTAATGACAGTAATTAGGAAGAACGAAGCTGCCTGGGGACTGGAAGCGCTGACAGAGTTGGGGAGACAGATGGTGTTCGCACTTAAAGAAAGATTGAAAAAAAAATTCCACTCAGCTTCGATCAGCCTCCTTTTCATTTGCTTAGTGTCAGGATCACTTTGGTCCGCAGGCACACCAGGGAGAGGCTGAGATGTTGCACTGGTCATTTTCAAACACAATAACTGCACACACACCCACACCCCGCAGAATCGCCGGTATTTTAGAGTGCCGAGGGAGCTGTGGGAGGGGGCACAGTGCCTGCCTGGGTACCTGACATGGAGGGGGTTTCCTCACTGCCTTTGTGGGCTGATGCTCTCCCCTGGGGCCACCCCCACAGCTCCCGGCTTTGCTGGCTGTGATCAGTGAGCAGCTCCCCAGGGGTATAAAGTGAGGGAACAGCCCAAAACCACCTGAGCAGCTGTGGTGAGCAGACAGAAGCTCTCCTGGCAGAAACAGCTGGCCAAGGGACAGCCCCACATTCTCCCCATCACTGTGGAGTGAAGACACCACACTGGGTTTTCCAGGGAGCACCCAAAACTGGACCTCGGCAACCAGAGCAGTTGGACAGGGGCTGCAATGCACTCAGCTTTACCTGCCTGGAGAAACCCTACCTGCAGAAAACCCCCTCCAAACCCTTTCCCAAGCCCCTTCCACCCAAGCCCTGGGGTGATGCCACCTGCCTCCAGAGCTACCTGCCAGACTGCAGGTGCAGCTGGGCAGAGAGACGATACTGGGGTGTGAGGGGAAACCCCCATCCTGCCCCTTAGCAGCTGTCTCAAATGCTCTCAGGATGGCCAGGACCTTTGTCACCCAGAGCACTCTGGGGATGCAGGGACAGGGTTATGCTAGACAACTAACCATCAGCCTCATGGAGGAGGATGCTCAGCACTGATGCTCTGCACTATGGCATCAGCCTGGCCCCATTCAGGAGGTGCTCCAAGAAAAGGCCCAAGGCAGGCATAGGGCAAACCTGCACATCCCCTGGGCTTTGGGGGGTAACTTCCCCCTCTCACACAGCAAGTGGGGTCATTTAAAACCCGTTCTTCATCCTGGTCACAGCTAGCGAAGCGAGTAGAACCTTGCCGAGTGACACAAACCTCATGTGACACCTGAAGTGATAGGAGGTGACAGGCAGATTGTGCAGGGAGAGCCTCAGCACTCCTTTCGAGGTGCCACTGTGACAGGGACTGACCCCCCTCACTCCCAGGGACATCTCCAAGGAGTGCAGAGCTCTCCTCCTGCTGGGAAGCTGGCATTCCCAAAGGGCTGTGGAAGTGGACATGGGATGTGGAAGATCCCCAAAAGTAAGGATCCAGTTTTGGACCCCCCCAGAAGGGTTATCTGGGCAGCAAGGTGGCTGGCACCAGAGCTAGAGCACAGCCTGCCCTGCTCCAAGCTGGATTGCATCCTCCCCTCCCTCTCCTGCCTTATTCTTCTCTATTTCTCCTTATTTCTTGTTTCCCCCTCTTTTTCTGAGCGTGGGGCAGTGATGAGAGCCCAGGGTACAGCCACAGGGGTGCAGAGGGAGGAGGTTGCAGCAGTGGGGTGCTATGGGGATGGAGCCCCATGTCCTTCATCTGCTGTCTCCAGTGTCAGCTGGCCACAGATCCCTGGCTGCTGACAGGAGCTATTCTGAGCCTGGATCAATGGGCAAGTGTGGGGGTTTGGGTGACAGCCACAGGAGGCATGTTGGGAGGAGGGCTGCAGGCAGGGAAGAGCAGGTGGGATTTCTTAGGAGATTCCCCCATCTTCCCCCCCCAACACACACACACACTCTGCTGTCCTGTAAGGTTTCAATGATGCAGATGTCTTTCTCATTTCCTTCCCTACGGGGGTTGCAGTCTGACTGGGTCCCACTACCCAGATGTCGCTTCCTGATTTGAGAAGTGCCAGCATTTTGTGGAGTGGCAAAACTCCAGGATGAAGGCACCTGCAGCCAAAAACTGTGGCCAAGACTGAGCTCAGGATGGCAATTTAAATAGGGGTTTACAGTGGGGGTGACACACAAAAGATCATCTCCCTCCTCCGCCAAAATTAATTGCCATTCTTATTCTGTGACAATAATAATATTTGGTAAGGCTGCTAATTCTTTGTGAAGTGAGGATAATTTTAAAGCTGGTGATTTAAATGCAGCACTGCAAAAGTTTTTGGATAATTAAAAAAGGAGAAGCTGTTTTCCTTAACTAAAATGTTTGCCTTCTCCATTAGCATTTCCAATGATGTCCAATAATTTCCCATTAGCAAATTTGCAGATGATACCAAGTTGGAGGGTAGGAGGACTCTGCAGAGGGACCTGGATGGACTGGATAGAGAGGCTGAACCCAACAATATGAGGTTTAACAAGACCAGGTGCTGGGTCCTGAACTTTGGCCACAACAACCCCCTGCAGCACTACAGGTTGGGGACAGAGTGGCTGGACAGTGGCTAGGAAGAAAGGGACCTGGAGGCACTGATTGACATCTGGTTGAATATCAGCCAGCAGTGTGTCCAGGTGGCCAAGATGGCCAATGGTACCCTGGTCTGTATCAGGAATAGCGTGGCCAGCAGGACTAGGGAAGCGATTCTTCCTCTGTACTCGGCACTGGTTAGGCCATACCTTGAGTGCTGTGTCCAGTTCTGGGCCCCTTAATTTAAAAAGGATACTGAGATGCTGGAGCGTGTCCAGAGAAGGGCAGTGAAGCTGAAGAAGGGTCTAGAGCACAAGTCCTGTGAGGAGCAGCTGAGGGAGCTGGGGTTGTTTAGCCTGGAGAGAGGGAGGCTCAGGAGTGACCTGATCACTCTCTATAAATACCTGAAAGGAGGCTGTGGCCAGGTGAGGGTCGGTCTCTTCTCCCAGGCAACCAGCAACAGAGCAAGAGGACACAATCTTGAGCTTCATCAGAGGAGGTTTAGGTTGGACATTAGGAGGAATTTCTTCAAGAAAAAAGGGTGATTGGGCATTGGAATGGGCTGTCCAGGGAGGTGGTGGAGTCACCATCCCTGGAGGTGTTTAAGGAAAAACTGGACATGGCACTCAGTGCCATGGTCTGGTTGACATGGTGGTGTTCAGTCATAGGTTGGACTCAATGATCTCAGAGGTCTTTTCCAACCTAATCAATTTGGTGATTTTGTGACAAGGACCTCAACCCTCACTGAAGGGATCCAGTCTCCTTCCCTGGAGAAGAATGAGCACACGAGGGATGGCTGCAGCTGGTCACTCTTGCTGGCCCCTCATGGCCACCACTGCCCTCCCTTGAGGGTGGTCCTAGCTTATTTGCAGCGTGAGCTGATAAAAACACTTCCTTCTCCAAATGAGAGGGAGCATCATTTTGGCACTGAATAATCCTGTCATGGGCAGTCAGAAAGAACTGGAGCACTGGATTGGGATGAGGGGGAAGGAGAGACCTGTTAACTCCCTCCCAAGCCCCATTCAGAGCCACAGCCCCAGCCTCTCCTACTCCCTTAATACACTCCTGACAAATTCCCTTTTGTCTTTCTTCCTGTCTCTCACCACTAATATCAAAATGAAATCTATAAATGCTTCTGGGGTGACACATTTCCCAGTGTATTCCCAGGAGTGGTCTCTCTGGGTTTCTGGTTTGCTCTTCAGCTCCTCAATTATTTATCTCTGGGGATGGAACAGAGAACAAACTCAGCGAAGCAAACTTCATGCCCTGTAGTGACACCATGAGTTATTAAAAAATATAATAAAAATTCCCCAGTGAGTCATTTAAGAGGCACTTAAGCAGCTCCAACCACAGAGACGATAGTCATGACTAACTGTTTACAGCTGGCATTGGCTGGGGAGGGCCAGGGCAGGACAGAACCCGGATCCCCTCATGGCATTTCCCAACAGGGATGTTTGGGGGAAACCCTACTGGTGGAGAGTAAACACTAAATGTCCTCATTTACAGTTTAAGGTAATTGCAAGCTCCCTGGAAGCCTCATATGTTCTGGGGTGGTGGAATGAGGTGATGCAGGGGTTGTGGGGGACGTAGGGGATGTGGGAAGTTATAGAAACTGTGGTGGGGTGCAGGGGATGAAAGAATGCAGGAGCATTTGAAGGATGCAGAGCAATGTGGGGCATATGGTCGGAGGTGAGGGATGCAGAGCACACAGAGGAATACAATAGATGCAGGGATGAAGAAGATAGAGGGGATTAGGAAGATGCAGGGCGTGTAGAGGGATGTCCATCTCTGTCACTGATTGCCCTGTGAGACAGGGGACAGCAAAGAAGGTGACATATAAACTCCATGATTTCAGAAGGCATAAAGAGCATTTATTATTAGAAAACCACACTTTTAAAGATAGCATTGTGGACCTAAGACCTGATTGGTCTTCAGGAAACACTTCTCACACCATTGGTCAAAGGAACACCACCTACTTGAAAACATCTTTCTATAAGCAGCAGTTGCAGAGGATAAGATACTAATTGTTTTAATTCTTTCTCTGAAGTGTCCTAGGATAAGTGGGAGAAATTATCTATTTGTCTCGTTGACTGAGACTGAGAATTTCCACACATCTACATGGGCAGATTGTGCCAGAGGGCTGCTGGGAACCCTCTGCCCCAGCACTCCCCTGCCCACCTGAGCCCCATTCCAGCTCTTATGCCAAACGGCCACGGGAGCAGCAGTGAAAGAGCCCCCTAAACACCTCCCTGTGACAGTGAGTGTCCACTGCAGCCAATTGAGCACTGACCCCATGCTCAGGAGAGATCTCCTTGACCTCTCCACCTGCTGCCTCTCACATCATGGCCAGTCCCCTCTGCTCCCTGAGCCACAGGGACCTGCTGGGCCACGTCCAGTTTTCCTGCTCCTGGCCCAAAGAGCAGCAGCGGCAATGCAGGAGATGGCTAAATGCTGTGCAGGGAGTGTGTACAGCCCAGCATGGGTGGGCTCCAGCAGAGAGAAACTGTGGGGGAACTGCTGGCCTTGGAGGTGTTAAGAGGAGCTTATCTTTAGCTCATCCCTTGCTTTTAGCCCAAATCCAAAGCCCTCTGCAGCTAAAATGCTCATGCCTAAATTGTGACGTGCTTTGAACTCAGGTTTACGTGTGCTGTCACAGGAGCACTGTTGAAGTCTGTCTTGCTTCAAGGGATCTTGTGATCCAGCTTCCACTCACGAAGCCCAAGCAACAGGGTGGGTCCATGTGGACCCCTGCTGTCCCCCCTCTGCCCAGAAGCCAGCATGCAGCAAACGCTCACTTGAGCTCTGCTGCCCCCGCAGCCCGGCACGGCCGACTCGCTGCTCTCCTTGCATGCCGCTGGCACACCGGGCTCCGCTTCAGCTTGAACGCCGGAAAAAGCAAAGGGCATAATTTTAGGAGAAGCGTGTGAAATGTGTTCTGGCAGATCAGCCGAAGAGCTCTCCAGCGCAAGGAAAGCATTAACATTTGCAAAAGGTCCTTGCAACAAAGCAAGAAATTCCCAGCAGGCAAATCCAGATGTGGGGATGTACAAGTCCTGGGATGCAGACAGGGATGGGACAGGTCCACTGCTTTAGGAATGATTCAGGAGTGTCCTGGGAAAGAAATGTTCCTGGGCAGAAATGTTACACTGCAGGGATGAAATGGTGGAGGCAATCAGAGTGGGAGGGACCGCTTGCTCCTGGCTGGGATTGACAGCACAGAGATGTGCAAGGAAATGGATTTAGGCTTGGTTGGGACAGGATCTCCCCTGGGTCTGAGCTCCTTTTCTCCATCAGCCCCTCTCCCCCACATGATGGATTTGCAGAGAAAGGATGGGAAAAAAACCCTGAAGCCTGCAGCCTGTGATTCATCCTTACTATATTTGCACATATTATTAGAAAGATGAAAATATAGCCAGAGCTGGAATTACAGATTTAGTAAGCAGGACTGCCTATTTCAGCATATACTGCTTCTTCCAATGACTGTAACTCTACAGGGGACCAATTTACACCCTCACTAGCATTAAGGCATTGCCCTACACAGTCTACTTATATATCTGGGTGGATATATTCAGCAAGCAAGTCCTTCAGGGACAGCAGTGTTTGGGTTCTGGTGCTGCCCACTCAGCATGCTGTGCAACTGGCTGGTGCCCATAAACCTCTGCTTCAACATTCAGTCTCCTGCTAATGCTCACCCAGAATTTGGAGATATATCAGTCCATGAAAGCCATAGGCAAGAGAGACTTGTTTGCTTGCTGCTTTGCAAGCCTTCTCCATCCCTGACAGGGAGTTTGGGATGAGTGAATAGGGAGAAACCCAGAGCTTGCCAGCTCCTTGCTGTAACTCACCCCAAGCCCCCATCATTTTATGAACAAATTATTAGCAAACCCCACAAGTTTGAACCCATGCCTGGCCAGTGGGCTTTGTGCCCACCAGGTAGGGAAGGTGGCTGATACCTCCCTGTGACACCTTTCTGTGCTATCTCATGTGAGAAGAAGACCTGGTGCCCACTGTGAGCCTGGGCACAGCACTCTCCTGCATGGCTGCTTCTTCCTTGCTGAACTGTTAAATGCAGTCAAGTAGATGGGGTATCTGCTGTAGTCCACTTGCTTGGTTTAAGACATTTTGGTTTGCTAATAAACCAGGTTCATTCAATATTTTTCTGCCTGTAAAGGATGTCTTTCAAGGTTTAATAAAGCAGCAGGCAGCTGTGTGACCTAAAGAAGACTAAATAAAATAGCAGGTACCAGGTGTAGTTGCTGGTCTCCAGCATCTTGCTAGCAAAGAGACTGTGTACTGAGCCTACTCCAAGTGCAAAAGCTCCCAGGTGTGCCATGTGGAGGGGCCAGGAAGGCAGCACTGGATCCCTGCTGCCAACCCTGAAAATTGTGTGTGTTTTCCCATGAGGTGGCAATGCAGTGTCTGGAGCAGCTCATGGCAGGGAGGTGAGGAGGACTCCAGGATTTGTCATCTCTGGCTGCAGTGGGACATAGCTCCACAGGGATGTGACCCCAACAGGGTGAGCAGTGCAGTGACACAGATATTTCAGCAGCAGTCCAGTGACCTGCAAGGTTGAGGTCTTCAGGGAAGATTTCCTTGTGTGATGTTTTCCTCCTTTTGCTGGATGTAAGGGAAAACCTCTGCTTTTGGGGTTTTTTTTGTTTGTTTGTTTCTTTGTTTGTTTGGGTTTTTTTCTGATTGCTTCAGCCCCAAGGAAGGAAATGGAGGTTGCCAGGGAGCTGACTCTTGGGACAGCGTGTGACAGGAAGCTCTGAGCAGAGGAGACCCCACTGTGGTTGTGTTTGCTGTGAGAGACGCTGGAGACTCCACTTTTGGGATTGCAAAACACTACATGACCCCAACCACTCACCAGAGAGGTGATGGCACCCCTATTTCTGTCCCTGGCCTCCTAGTGAACATGTGGGAGGTATTTTTATCCTCCTGCCAGCTCTCTTAGTCACCGGTGCTTGCTTTAAATGGGTCAACAGGGAATAAAGATGCGGCAGCCCTTGCTCCCTTGCTGTCTGTCTTGGAGCACATTTACTTGCAGCATTGACTCTTCCTCCTCTTGCACTCCATCCTGGTCAAGTGCTGTTGGAGACCCAGGAGAGAACTCCCTGGCCCAGGCAGTGTCAGCTGCAATTAACTCCTCATTAAAGGCCGGTGGTGAGGCAGCCCCACTGCAGAGTTGCTGCGTGCCAGGACAACAATGGCTGTCTCCAGGGACAGTGGAGAAGAAGGTGGCTGCCCTGATGGTGGCAGAGGCAGTGTGTTGGGGTGGACAGATGCGCAGGGGAAAGGGGCAGCAGAAAACTGCATCCATCTCACATGGCCCAGATCGATGAGTGCAGGGTGGCAGGGATGGCTTTGGGGCACTGGGGGCAGGTATAGCCCCTCTGAGCCATTTTCGGAAGGAGATGAGGTTCACTAGGAAAGTCCATAGGTTTGCATCTGCTGCCAGCAAGGTCATGGAGGAGATGTAACACACAATGACATCATTTTACAGCAATGACCCCAAAACCATGGTGATCTGCCTGGACAGTGCCAGTCACTGCCATGACTCCCAGTGCTCACTGCCTCACACATCTGTGCACCTTGCACTCATTGTGCCAGCACCATGGTTCACAAACTCGCATTTGGTGACCATCCTGGGAACTGTAGCAAAACATGAGGGGTTTAGAACCAGGGCTCTGCCTGAGCACTCCCCTGGCTCCAGCCCCACTGCACTGGTGCAGCCCAGCTGATTGTGCAAGCAGTGATCGCTCTTCCAGCAGCAATGCTAGCTGGTCACCATTTAAACCACTTTAAATGGTTTCTTCCTGAAGGCTGACAACAGAGCTTCACATCTGCTCTCACCCGGCATTTCAAGTGTGAGATTTCCACTGCAGTCGCCTTTGGGGCCAACTCCCGGCTTAGAGGGGACAGCGCTCGACTTCAAGGTGACCTCAAGAGATGAGCATGGGGTGAGTGCAGCACCCAGGGAGATTTGGGCCTAATCCTTGTGACATCTGATACCCAGAGAGAGAGAGAAACAGCAGGAGACAAGCTGGGTGCAGGGAGGAGGGGGGCAGAGGGGGCAATGGCTGACAGAACCAGGCAGTCGCCTCCATCACATTTAAGGGAGTTGGTTTTCCTCCTGTCTGCTCAGATCTGTCCTCCTGCTGCGCTTGCACAGAGCCACGCGGCTTGGCTGCCCTGGGGAAGAGGCGAAGGGGGGGGGACCTGCTCATCAGGAGATGTCCCAGAGAGAAGCCACAGCTCCAGGCACACTGTGCAGAAGGCATTGCACACCCTGGTGTGAGCCAGATGGAGAGTGAGGGGCTGGCAGCCTGCCTGGGACCGCAACACATGCAGGGGGAGTGGGGTGCGTGCCAGCAGCCCACCTCTCCCACTCCAGGGGGAAAGCATCTTTGCTGCAGGAGGAGACTGCAAAGCCCTCCCAGAATACCAGCAGCTCTCTCAGGGGGCCCTGGCACAATGTTACCCTCAGGCACCTCAGAGCAGGAGCCAGGCCTGCAGAAAGCCAAAAACTGGCATAAAGATTGTGAGAGTAGAACAGAAAGAAGGAACAAAGTGAAGTTTTGGAACTTTTCTTATTTAATCTCTGTCTCCTGAGCCTCTAGGCTACACTCATTTTATCTTTTCAAGTCTTTTCTCTGTGAGAAGGATGACTAGAAACCCACACCTTGCTGATGAAGGCAGAGCCCTACGGGCACTTTTGTGGGTGGGGAACTTGGCAGGGCCTTTGGAGCTCCAGCCCCTTTGATTTCCAAAGCCACAGAGCCTGCCTGGCAGGTCAGGGAGGGGAAAGTCGCATGAGAGTGGCAGTGAGGGCAGCATGGCCTGCAGTGGCATCCGTCCCCTGAGGTAAAGCTGGTGCAACAGGGAAATGTCTCTGGCGATGATGTGGAAGACAGCAGAAGGGCCACTCAGGTGTTGCTAATTTTCAAGACCGAGCTTTTTTGTCTTAGCAATTCTTTTGCTCAGCAAGGCATGACAATTCCCTGCCACCACCAACCTGGCCATCCCTTCTCCCACTGGTCCTGCTGCCTGATGAGGGCAGGCTGGTGGTAGCCACTGTCACCACACAGCCAGCAAGCTCCTACTCAGAGCTGAAGGACAATCTGGAAATGTGAGCTAAACATCTAAATGTGAGATCAATACTAAAACCTCCCCTGCCCCTCCAAAAAGCCACTTGGTATCTCTGATGCACGTACTACCTTCACACTGCAGGATGGTGCAAATGTCTGGGCTTTTCTCCTTCTCCTGAAGTGTTGGAACTACTTTACCTAGAGCAGCCTTGAGCTGTCTGTCTTCCCCATGAAACAGCCTTCACTCAAGAGGGACAAACTGAGGCAAGAGAGCTCCCACGTTTGCAAATCTTGATCACTCTGCATCCTTCACGCCTCCCAAAATCAGAGGCCCAGGGTCTGGTCTCAGTCTCCTAGATGTCAAGGGAGCAAAATTCAGGAGATACTTCTGGCCATGCTGTGCTCAGTGACACTTCTGTGCTAACATGGAGTCTCGGGACCAGGCTGGTCAGCAGCTTCCTGAGCCAGCTTGGTTTCTGCCCAGGGTGTGGTTCCCTCTTCCCATGCCCCAGGCAAGACCCTGGGGAAGGGGCCCTCTGGCCAAGCTCTTCTCCCAGCTTGGCACATGGCTTCCCTTTTCCAGCGGTGCCAGGACCATGTACCCCATGCCTGCCAGCTGCTCCATCCTTAAAAAAGATGGTGGATGGGAGTTTTTGCAC
Organism: Leptocoma aspasia; assembly: GCA_013399835.1. Lineage (NCBI taxonomy): Eukaryota > Metazoa > Chordata > Aves > Passeriformes > Nectariniidae > Leptocoma > Leptocoma aspasia. The sequence continues at coordinate 167,927 of VXAX01004192.1, forward strand.
CTAATTTGGAGGTGGCCCAAGCCTGCTGGGCTCTCCATGCTGCCATTGATAGAAGAGAAACCCACTGCTGGTGGATGCCAAGAGTTTATTTTTTCTCCTCATATTTGCAGTTACCTCCACTGGTTGTTACAAATATTGACAAGCTTTAAAAATGATCGGAGCAGCCACATCCCTGCATTTACCCCCCTTGCTCCAGCAGCCACAACCTATCTCCAGCCAGGGCAGGGCCATCATCATCCTCTGACTGCAAAAGGCTGATGGTACATCTTGAAACAGAGCATGAGGGGCAGAAAGCAAAGGATGAGGCCAAGAGCAGCACCAGAGGGCAACCACACAGCACGTCTAAGGGCTCTTGTGACAAGATGAATGTCCAGCAGTGAGAGCCCTAGTTGGAGGATATCAGGGACATCTGACTCTGCAAGAACTATGAGACTGTGAACTGGTCCTCCATGAGGAGTGATGAGTGAGGATTAGAACTGGGAGGCTTGAACACAGCTCTCCTCACTCAGTCACATGCCTTCCCTGCCCACAGTATCAGCCAACTCATGGGAGTTCTCACAGCCCCTTCCACCTGCACCCTGGCGCCACACTCAGACAGCTGCAGAAGTGAGAGCAGACCTGTCACATCCCCCACCCTGCTCCCTCTCTGCTGCTTTTGGCATGTTTTTAATGGTGCTTCTCTTGCTCCAGTCTGAGGCCTGTCTGTAGCCACATACATCTCCCTATCTGGATTTTCAGTTTTTCTCCTGTTCTGCTCAATTTACTCCTATTCCCCCACTGTATATTATCCCCCTTACCCTGTCCTTTGTGGAGCTGCAGGTAGTTACTGAGCCACTCATCCAGCCTCAGCACTTTGCAAACCTCACACAGATTTTCAGAAATTATTTGTTGGGAGCCAATATCTTGCCTTTTTCCTTTTCTCTTCTTTTCCCCAAGATTTGCCACAGATCCTCCTGCATCCCTCGTCATAGGAGTTTTCAGTGTGCCCTGGTCCCTTGTTCCCCTTGGATGGGTGCACTCACCAGCTGTCCTTTTATTAGTCTCAAAGCTATTCACTAATTTGCTCTTCCTGTGTGGAAAACACAGGACTTGTTTCACCTAAAGCCCTGCTGCTGGTGGCATCTGTCCTATCCTTGGGCTGGGATTTGGGAGGCAGAAGGAAAATGACATCTCTGGTAGGAGCACCAAGGTGACTCCTGATTGCTGCAGCGAGGCTGCTGCTGGCATGGCACAGGGACAGCTCCTATATGGGAAAGCGGCACGCTTGATTTTTAGTCCCCCAAAAGACAAAGGCTTATTGCACAACAAAATGTCATCAGGGTAATGGTAGGAGACCTGAAGCAAATCTCTGCCACTAATAGGATTGGGCCATCTTCAGCAGCTCTCACTAGCAAAGGCTGATCGTGCCAAAATGAAGCTGGCTCAAAAGCCCACAGTCTCCCGGCGGGCAAGGGAGCTCTGCTCACAGCCAGCCCTCTGATAGCAAAGCCCTCGCCTTCCACTGTAATCCAGTGAAAAGAGACATCAAAGGACAAGTACATCCATCCTGGAACACTCTTGGGAAGCCAAGGGCACAGAGAGCCTGCAGTTTGCTGCTACAGAGGGGAAGAGGCAGCTTGGCACATACCAGTGCCTGTGGAAGGGCAGGTGGAGGAAAGTGACGGTCCCAAAGGCAGCATGCTGCTCCGTGCAGAGGCAGTGCATGGGCATTGCACATCCACACCTCTGTGCTTTCTTTACCTTCTCACCCTTGTTCTCTTCCACTGGAAAAGCAAAACTGATTCTTTGGGCCTTCCCTGCCCTTCCCTGGTTTTAATTAAGGATCTTTCCTGTCCCGTTCTGCTCACAAGCCTTCCCTGGTATCTGCCTGAAGCTCCTCTTTCTCAGGACACATCCCTGATTTTTTCACCCCTTAGCATCTCAAGAAAGGGCAGGAGGCCAGTGGACTAGGTCCCAGTGGAGCCAGCCTTTGCTGGAAAAGGGTTATCATGAGAGGAAGAGTGTGCTGAGTCCCTGCTGGAAGAGCATGTCCTCCAGCACAGGGAAGAGCTGGCAGAGGGGGAGTGGATGTGCTCCTGCTGCCAATGTTCCACCAGTCATCCTCTGCTTCCATGTCAAAATGTTGGTGTTGTAGAAGCAAAGATTTCATCAACATTCATACCCCGCTACAACCACACGTACAGTTACATCCACCTGACCCAATCTTGTGCTGCGTGGGGGTCATGAGCCCCTGCATGTCTCCTGGTTCCAGGGGATGAGGGGGGACAGCTGGTTTGCACAGAGGCATCCTGCCCTGCTGGCCATGCCATGCTGCCCTGCGGGCTCTGAGCCGCCCGCAGCACCTGAGTGTACCTGGCAGCCGGCCGGCACCTGTGCCAGAGCCTGTGCTTGGCACGGCCGCCCTTCCCGAGGAGAGGCTCTGCCCGCTGCTGCCGGTCTGACGCCGGGACAGCACGCAGCACGCTGCTCCCGGCCATATGGCCTCCTCCTGCAGACCCTGCCTCAGCCGCCGGAACAGGTGCCCTAAATCCCCCATCCCAGCAAACCCCAACGGCTCACTGCCACCACCATCTCAGGTCCTCAAGCACGGGAGGGGAAGCACTGGGTCCCTTTTGCTGCCGCGGTCTGGTTTTTATCGCTCCATAGTTGGCTAAAGCAGCTTGGGGCTGGCCCCGCTGCCTCCCATCCTCCCTGCAGCAGACCCGCCTTCACACACAGCTGTTACGCTGAGCCCTAAGGATGTCCTGCATTGCGATGGCTGCTCTCATCCTTTCTCTCTTTGGGTGTGCTTTGCCCTAAATGACTGTGGTTTGAATCAGCGCATTACATGAGGGGTGGTCAGGGGTGAGAGCGGAGGGGGTGGAGAGAGGGAGCGTAGCCAGAGATGCCACTGCACTGCAGAGTAAGCTGGGCTGTGCATTGCTGCTTCCAGGTGTTTATATAGCTTTTTAATGCTTGAAAAACTGGTAGAAACTTAGTTTAAAGAGGAAGAGAGAAAATACTCGGGCTCCCCCCAGGATAGCAGCAGGGACCTGCCGCACAAGCCCAGAGTAGAAATAGGTTTGAGGCTGGGGTGCTCCTGCTCAGCCTGCAGGCACCAGTGAGGGGACAGTTTTGGGTCCAACATCCCATTGACTGCCCTGAAGCTCAGATGAGTGTAAAGGAGGCTGCAAAGACTCTGCAGCCATCCCCAACACAACCTCCAGGCTGTACCAGCAAAACCCCTGGGCTAGTGAGCTGATGGGTACCAAGTGCCTGCAAAGGGGGAGCATTTACCAGCACTGTCTCCAAGTTTAATCCTAAATGCAAAGTCCATATGCAGACAGCCTGGGGGCCTGGGGGTCACAGCTGATGCTCATGGACCTTTGTGTTGTATGTGGAGGAACTGCTGCCCTCTAACAGTGGCAGCTGAGGGAGCTCGGGCTTCCAGCCCAGTTCCTGCTTGCCCATACTGCGACATAAATTAAAAATAAGCCCTTGCTTTGAGCTGATTTTCTCCTCATTCCTCTGGATGTCATTTGGATTCGAATCCAGCCGTCTTTGGGAAGCTGGAAGCTTGCAAATCTCAACTTTTGAATGTTTGCAGTTATGATGGTAATGGTAAAGCACATATGCTTCTGTATTCTCTATAAGCCATTATGAGGCACAGTTGTTCTTTTACAGCCATTTTACAGCCAGAGCATCAAGTACAGGCAGGAGAATAAAACCCTTGTGCACATTGGGCTGGAAATAGGGTGGATGGTGGCTGCTCTGGGCTCAGCCACCTCATCTCTGTGCCTCCCCCAGTGCATTTAACTTTTCCCTGCTTTAGTTTTCCAATAGCAGTAGCCCAAGATCTGTTTTGGTTTCCCTAATCCATTAAGCCCATGATAATGTGAGGAGGGTTGTAGCATCTTTTTGCACATTAGTCCAGCACTCAACCCCAGGCATCCCTAATCACAGTCCAGGAGTCCCTTATCCCAGTCCTAGACAATCAGTCTGAGAAAACTCAGAACTTCCAAACAGGATGCTGAGGACCAAAGAAATTTCCCTCACAGAGACAAAGGCAAGGGGAGACTCTTCCCCACCTCTAGCCCTGGCTGGAACAGAACCAGCTTCAGTAGCTAAAGTTTCAGAGAAAAGCAGGTTTCTCTGGTGTATCCTGGGGAATGGTGAGAGGTGTGGGGGGATGCACATGCCTCATGTACTCCCAGGGATAGTGGCAGGAGCTCTGCCTCTCCTCTGCCTCCAGGCAGGGGACAGTGTCGCAGCGCATGCTGGAAGCTCTTCCTGACAGCCTTCCTTCGCCTTCAGCTCTTCCTAGCTGATGATGTTAGCTGATGATGGTGTTAGCTGCTGATTTGCAAGCAGCAAAACCCACTCTGGCAGCACTCCTCAGGACACAAGCATGAGGTGCTGGAGCCCTCCTATTGCAGCACAGCCCTTCGAGAGGGGGCATCCATGCCACAGCAGCACCCTTTCCCACATTCACCCCTTGGCCCTGAGTCCAGCTCAGTCCTGCATGATAAAAATCACTTTTTTGGGAGGGGAAAGTGTTTCTGATTCCCCGGGTGGGGGGGAAGGGGAGCTAACTGAGTAGCTTTGGGGCTCCGAACACCTACTGCCAGCTTTTCTCAGGAGCTGACTGCACCCCAAATCCTCCCATATTCTGGGAGGCTCCCGGGGCTTTACTTCACATTGATGATGGTAATGGCTCCCTCCTCCTCCTCCTCCTCCTGCTCCTCGGGCAAGAGCCTGGCAGCTCTGCTAGGCTTGCACCCCCATGATCAGCAGGGATCTGGGTCTGTCGGGCTCTCTGGCTGTGACAGAGAGGATCTTCTCCAGATCACCGTGCCCTGCCAGAAACAATCTGTTTACAGTGTCAGTGCTCGGCGCATCCCTCCCCGCTCGGTGTTGAACCGCCCGTATATCCTATTTCTGCAGGCGCAGAGACACCCTTCTGTAGTCCGGGTGGCATTGTCACTACAGGGAATATTTCCGTGACATGCTCCAAGGCTGGTGGTCAAAGTCTAACGGAGCTCTTCTCCCACATCCCCGTCCCTAGAAGTGCCCGCGGACGTTGCAATCATGTTCTTTGCTTTTTCTCCGGAGGTCCCTGCTGACCTGAATTTTCCTGCGGGTCCTGCCGCTGCTTCCCGATGATGTGAGAGAGTAGGTGCCGGGCTACAGGAATTCCCTCTCACAACCCCCCTCCCTTTGGGGGTGCAGCTAGTGGCTGGGTCACTTATTTGACAAAGATGAGCTGACGGCTCAGCGGGGCTGCGGGCTGCAGCCCCTGGTGCCAGCGCCGCACGGAGCCAGCCCCGGCCGGCCCTGCGCGCCGGGGACGTGCCGGGCGGGTGCTCCTCCGCACCATGCCCTTGGCTTTGGTTTCCTTCTGGGTTGATGCTCGCAGCTAACGCCTGCGAGCGGCTCTTCCTCCCTCCTTCTCGCTCCCAGAGACCCTTTAAATCGGCTGCTTCACACTCAGTAAACACCCTCCCCCCGCGCCTTAAAACCGTTCCCTTTCTCCCAGGTCATGCCAGGCAACCATTTTCCAGCAAACTCCCCGATTTTGGCCAGTTTTTCGCTCTGCCTGTTAACAGTCTGTTAAACTCTCCGGGCCCCCGGGGCGACTCTGCTCGCACACACGTCGGGAGCAATCACCCGGTGCCTGGGAAACGATTGTTGGCGTTACCTGGGCAGCAGCAAACTTTGCTTGCGCAGCTTCTCTCAAGGCCGATGCTGCTTTCGGCTATTAGTGGTAACGACCCCCATGTCTGCAACTTCCAGACGACGGGGCCTTTCATCAGAGAGCCCTCCGAGATGCAGGGAAAGTGTGGCTTTTCCGCCTCACTAGATTTTTATCTCTTTCAGGAAGCTCTGGAGGCTACGAGCTACCTTACCTAATGGATCTCTATTAGGCTGGGGCACTTGGGACCGATCGGACACGTCCCGGGCTCCAGCTGCTCTCCTCATCCATGCTTTCAATGTCTTTGACTTTTGCCAGACTCCAGATGGGAAGCGACCGGGGGCCTGCAGCGCTCAGGCTTAGTGAATAGGGAAAGGATATTTTATCCTCTAAATCCATCCCCCAGAAAATCACACGAGTGTTTCACCCTCGATGGGGTGGGAAGCTTTTTGTGTAGAGCTCCAGCCTGAAATATCAGATTGCCATGATGCACAGGTAGGATGATGATGGAGTGTTTCATCCCATGTGAGACCCTCAGCCTGCCCCCTGTGGTGTGGCACGTAAGGCATGGTGCCTGAAGACAGGTTGGTCCATGGGGCTTCAGTGTTGGCCTGAAGGAGGCGTCTGGCAGAGGGAGGTGAGCCTCCCCGACCTGTTTAATCCCACTTTCCATCATTATGTCTTTCTGTATCACCACTTGCCTGGGGGCTGGGGTCTCCTGTGCCAGCACAATGCAGCCCAAGAGCAGCCACATTCCCCAGGTTAGAGTACCAACAGGGCAAGACAGAACAAGGCATTATTCATCCTCTCTCTCACAGAGCATGGAGGGAATATATGCCCAAGAACATAGTGGTGATGCCAGATTTGTTGACCTTCCCTGCTACAGGATTTAGGTCTGTCTGGAGGTGATGAGGCTGCAGCCACAGCTCCCATATGTCACTGCCTCTCACCCCAGCCACCCTTGTTACAGGCTGTATAATGTGTTAATGCTGGGCAAGGGGCCCGACGGCCCCTCAGTTTGTCCCATCCTGCTCTTGGCCCCAGAGCAGGAAAAGCAAATCATGCCCTTCTGGGAAGAGGAGCTGGCAGTGAGGATGCATACCACCTTTATGGGTGGCACCAGCCAGGGACCAGAGCAGTGGGTGCACATTCCCCAGAGAGTCTGAACTTCGAAGTCCAAACACAGGGCTAGCCAGTGAAAATCATCTCAACTCTGTGGAGGATGATTTTCTAGAGGTTCCTCAGTAGCCCCTCACTTTGCCCATCCTACAACCCCCCCTCGACAGCTCCCCTTGGGTGATGCTCTGATGTTCACAAGGGACTGGGACTGCTACTCTCCCCCCTTCCCTAAGTGTCCCCTCAATGAGGGATTGCAGAAGGGCACCCCTCCACCCCGGGGGCTCTGTCCCCCCAGCATACACCCCTCCTGTACCACTAAGTGCCAGCCTGCATCCCTGCAGCGCCCGTCCGGGCGAGCGGGGGTGCCGCGGCGGGGCTTGGTGGTGCTCGGGGGCAGGCGGGCAGCGCGGGACTGGTACCACGGGTGTCCGGCCGCCCGCAGCGGCTGCCCGACGGGGAGGGCGGGTGTCCTGCCGCCCGGTGGCGGCGGGGAGCCTGGCAGAGGACTCGGTGAAGGACCTTCTCCGGTTTCCTCGGGAGGCTGTCAGGCGGCGGGGGAGCCGAGCCCCCCGCGCCTCGCTGGCCGCGCCGGCTCCCTCCCCCTCTCGCCCGCACTCCTCCTCCTCCTGCTGCTGCTCCTCCTGCTCCTCCCGCCCCGGTGCGAAGGGCTTTTGCTGCTTTTCCCTTCTCTCTNCCGTCGGCCGATCTGGGGAGAAACGGGGAGGGGGTACGTCCCCTCGCACTTTTTTTTTTTTCACCCACTTCTTTTTTTTCTACCCTTTTTTGCCTTCCCTCCATTACGCCCCCCTTCTCCCCAGCCCGTTTCTTCCTCCATCGGGGCTCTTCGGCGGCCATGCGGCCGGTCCCGGGCGAGCGGCTCTAACTCGTCTCCTCGCCCGGATGGCCCCCCCGCGCCGCGGGCGGGGGGGGGCGCG
>VXAX01004192.1:175895-285947 GCA_013399835.1 Leptocoma aspasia
GCTCCCGCCCCCTCTCGCCCGCCCCCCTCCTCCTCCTGCTGCTGCTCCTCCTGCTCCTCCCGCCCCGGTGCGAAGGGCTTTTGCTGCTTTTCCCTTCTCTCTCCTCCCTGTCTCCGGCGGAGCGCGGTGCCGGGAGGCGNGCCGAGCTACGTCGTGGGTATCTGCTGCCTGGTGCTGCTGGAGCCGGGCCGGGTGTGGAGCGGCGAGCCCAGCACCGGGGGGCCCGGGGAGAGCGGAAACAGCAGCCAGGCACCGCCGCCGGAGACCACGGTCCCCGCGCCCACCGGAGCGGCACCACCGGGGGGGGACCGCTGCCGCGGGTACTACGACGTGATGGGGCAGTGGGACCCACCGTTCAACTGCAACGCCGGCATCTACCAGTACTGCTGCGGGACCTGCGGGTACCGCTTCTGCTGCCAGTTCAAGCCCGGGCGGCTGGACCAGAGTGGCTGCTCCAACTACGACACCCCCAACTGGGTCCACCCGGGCCAGCCGCCTGCCCGGGTGGACGAGACCCCTGAGGACCCCACTCGTGACAAGACCAACATGATCGTCTACATCATCTGCGGTGTGGTGGCCATCATGGTGCTGGTGGGCATCTTCACCAAGCTGGGCCTGGAGAAGGCACAGGGTCCCCAGACAGAGATGACCGTCTCCAGGTAAAGGGATCCAGTCCCCCCACCTTCCCTGCTTCATCTCCCCATGGGTGGCAGCTCATGTTCCTAGCCCATTGTGCAGACTGAGCCCTGGCTTCACCTTGGGACTGCCAAGAGGGTGAGGTGATCCCTAAATCCCTGTCCTAGCATACCGAGACACCAGGGGGTGGGTTGGCTGCAGCCCACCAAGCTGGTAGGGAGGGCTGGCAGCCAGGACAGCCTCCACGAGAAGGGGTGGTTGTACACCCATCTCCTCTCAAAATGACCTGCTCTGTCTCTTGAGGAGGCATGTCCCTGGCTCAGGAGTGCCAACCCACCAGCCAGTGGGGTGGGTGACACGTGAGCTATAGGACGTGGCTTTCCCTCCGCCAACAAATGTGTGGTTCCCAATGTCCCAGGAAGGTGAGACTGGGTCTAACTGTGTGTGGGCTGACTCTGGACTGCAGTCCCCTTGATCTCAGCCTTGCTTGCAGTGCTGGGGGAGACGAGGTGGCAATGACAGTTCCACCGTGGCTGCTGCGCCAACTTTGTGTGCGTGTGTGCACACGTGTGCACAGGCGTGTGTGTGCGCGTGCATGGGTGTGCCCTGGTGTTTGCTCTGTGCACCAGCATGGGACACCATCCTTGCAGGGGGCGTCCACACTCTTACACCCCCTGGAGCACACCCTCCAGTGGAAAGTTGGGCAGCTTCTTCCTGGAGCCCATGCCCTGTGGCTCCAACCCCTGCTTTTCAGCCTGCTCCTGGGGCTGAGCACAGGGCTGGCAGGGGGAAGGTCAAGGTGTCAGACACACTTGGGCACTGGAGACCCCCCTGCATTTCCCCCAGCTCCTGTGCTGATGCTGTGGCTGTCAGTGCATCTTCCTCTCTCCCTCCTGCTGCCAATACATGCTTCTCTCCCGATTTTAGGGCTCTACTTTGCATCTTCCCAGTGAGGACATCAAGCCTGGAGAGAAACCCATTTTCATGCCATTTTGTTAAGGGACTTTAGCTTTTAAAAAAGGGAAAAGCAGGGCTGGTGGAATTTATTTCATTGGGATGATCAGGCAACTGTCCTGATTGCAACCCCCAGCACCAACACACTCTCTCCTTCCCCTGGAGCACCCTTTTCCCCCTACCCATTCAGGACTTATGCAGCCACTGGGTGCTGCACCCCAAATCCAGACCCATCCTACTTCTTGCACCCACCCAGGGGAGCAGAGGTTGATCACCTCTGGTTGGAGGAGGGTTATATTGAGCCATGGAGGAGGGTCACAGGACCCTCCTGAGACACAAGAGGCAGTTTTGGGGGGGATCCATGCTGTGACCCCACCTTGGCAGGGAACCTGACTGTGTGCTGCTACGTGCCCACGCCTCCCCCCGTGTTGCCTGAGGAAGTGCTGGCACCTTGACAGGATCAATACGGCCTCCGCCAGCCTCCTGACTCCCCTTCCAGTCGCCTGCCGCCGCGTCTTTTTTTGGTCATCCCCTCCACCTCCTGGGAAGGAGATACTGTGCTCGGGGAGGGGTCAGACCCTGGGACACCCAGACCCGTGTCCTCATCCCCTGCCATTGGGTGTTGCCTTTTCCCACAACCAGATGTTGGTGGGACTGCTGCCACTCACCAGGGGCTGTTTTCTGTGGGTAGCCTCAATTCTGCACTGCTGGAGCCGTGTGTTTCCCCTTGTCCCCTGCTCCCTCTAAACTCATGCTAGCCTGAATTTTCCCACTGAGTTTGGAGAGGTAGGTGCCTGTTCTCCATAAAGCCATTGATCTTTTGGGCACTAGCATACAGATCAGGAGAAGGCAAGTTTATCTCATCCATCTTTGAGGGACAAAATCAGAAGGGCACCTCTATCACTGCAGAAGTCAGGAGAAGTCTTGCACTCTTCTGTGCCCTGTGTCCTTCTGTGCAAGTTGTGAGCAGCTCTGATTCCACAGGGATGGTGACTGGAAAGCTGTGGCAGTGCAGGAGTGGTGCATCAGGTGCAGAGCCCCAGGGACCAGGCAAGACACCAGGCTGACTTCCTGGGTGCTGGGCTGATGGAGACAGTGCCAAAAGCTTGGTACACAGCATCAGCATCCAAAAAGGGATGCTGTCACCTCCATTTCACTGTTCCTGGGCAGCTGGGGGAATATGCTTTGTCTTGGTACCTCTGAGACAGCAGGGCTATTTCTACCTGCCTTGCCACTGTACCCACACATGGCCCAAGGCATGGGCAGTGCCACCTCGCCTCTCTCCTACCACCTCAGGTAGGAGCTTCTCATTTGCTCCTTGGGCACCGCATCATGGCCTTGGGCCAGCTCCCTGTTGCACGGTCGTCTTGATTTCCATTCCTATCCCTCCCTCCTGCTGGGGTTTTTCCGCTCCTGGGGAGCACTTCGTGCAGCCCTGGACAGCTCCCACTGCTGCTGCTTGCAGGTTTCTCACTTGGTGGGTAAGGTCAACCACTTCTGCACCTTCAGATGTTGTTTGTCATGGTTCTGGTCCTGGTCCAAACCCAAGAAGAGTGACCAGGTGCAAAAAGTCCATTAGCTCCCCTCTGATGGAGACAGCGGAGTCTGTGTCCAGCTTGTCCTGAGACCCACACATCTTGACCATCTCCAACATGTCTTTGTCTCCTCATGGATTTGGCTGCTGGTCCACCCAGGGAATTGGGTGCTCAAGTGACTGCAGCTACCTGGTTTGTCCTCCCATCCTCATCCGCCTTCCTCCTGCAGGGCCTTATGGCAGCTCCCGCAATCTCCTCTCCTTCCTGCTCGGCTCATGCTTGGCATCTGTCCCCGGCACTCGCTTAGCCTGGCCAAACCCCGCGTTGAGTCAGGAACACCTGCCTGTGTTTTTCTTCAGTCCCCAGATCTCCGAGGACGTTGGGTCCTTGGGGGCCTCCAGGATCTGTCTGTGCCCATTACAATGAGAGCAAGCACGTGCCCCGGACCTCCCCCAGAAAACCTCCTGGGTGGGAATTGCAAATCTATAGCTGGTGTGAACAACCCTATGGGAAGAACTGGGCAAGGAGCAGCTTCCTATGGAGTAGGGGGGATTCTGGAGAGGGTCAAAACAGCTGTCAGGAGCAGCTGCCCTGGCAGTGCAGTAGGTGAGCGCTGAATTCTGGCTTTTCACTCCCTGGGTCTCCCTGTGCTATTTGGGGTCCCCAAATTTGGCCCCACTGTGCCTCCAGCTGTGCTGGGTGTTTCTCTGGCAATGCTCAAGTCTAGGGCCATGCTTGCAGTTGATGTCCATGGTAGCAGGTAGTAGTGAAGACCTAGGAAAAGTGTTTGCAGGCAGCATGATGTGCTATCAGGTGCTGCCCCGGCTCTCTGGGGGACAAAAGAGGATCCAGCTCCAGTAGAGAAGGAGACCTGGAGGTCTGTCCCTAGACTGAACGTAACATTTGGGGATGCTCATTTCCACTTTGCCCAAGTTCCAATACCCACTGCAACTCTCGTTTTGCAAACACACCTTGATAACCCTACACCTTCCTGAGCATCCCTGAGTGTACCAGCCCCACTGGGCAGGTGTCCCACAGTGCCTGTGCTGCTTGGTTGCATGGATGGGCACCCCCTGCCCTGAGCAGACACGCTGTAAGCTGTGGGAGATGTCTCCAAGGCTCTCACTGGGCGCAGAGGTGGTGTGACAAGTTGGGATGCTCACCTGTGGCTACAGTGTGCTTTGTGCTTCCTGCAATGCTGCACCTCTGCTCCAAACCTCATCACCCCACTCATCCAGTGGTTGCCACCTTCTGTGTCCCCATCAAGGGTTCAGCTCATGGCAATGTCACTTCACCCCATCAGTCTGTCATCTCTCCTCTCTCCTGGAGGCTGTGCTTCTGTCTCCCCCCATTGCTCCCTGCCCCCTTGCCAGGACTTGCAGACTCTCTCTTGCTGGGCTTGCCAGGTATGGGGCTCCCAAAAGTGAGTCAGGCCCTGGCTGGGCTGCCGTGCCAGGTCAGCGTCCTGCTCCCACACAAGCACATCCCTTGGGGATAGATCAGGAGCACTGAGTGCTTCGTGCATGGCTTCTGCTGTGAAGATCTCTTGACCTCCATCATTATTGCTTCTGGATCTGCCTCTGTGCTTGGTTTCAGGTCTTGCACTAGGCTGGTTTGGGGCATCTTTGTTGCACCCTTAAGCACAACTAGGCTTGCCACGGAGGTGGCTGCATGCCCACCCAGTTGACACTCAGGCAAGCTGGGTGGCAAGCCACCCGCACACATGGCCTCATGTTCTCTGCATCCATGACCAGAGTGTGGATGAGGGCCTCAGCAGTACCATTCATCAGGACATTTTGCAAATGAGCAGTGCAGGTCTAAAGCTACATCTGCTCCCTGTTCCTTTCTTCCATCTGCACTCCAGATCCATCTTGGTGCTGCAGACCACCAGCTGACCTAGGGAGACGTGGCTTGACCTTCCTTAAGCCCCCCAGCCACAGGACCAGACTGAGGATCAAAACCCCCAAGGTGATGCTCAGTGAGACAACAGCTTCTCCACAGTGTCACCTTCCATGCCCACCTTCCCTGCACTGCATCACCTGGGGATGTGCCAGGGAAGGGGTGCAGTCCCTGAGAGCCTTACTGGCAGCCCTGATCAGTGGCACTACTCGTGGTGCAAGGGCAGGGTGAATCCAAGTGTTGCTGGTGCTGAGGACTCGTGCGTGCTTCTCACGTTAGCAAAACAGCTCATTAATTGCTGCTCAAGCCATTGTTGTTAATTGTTATTGTCCACACGCCCCGAGCGGTCAGCACGGAGGGCAGGTTTATGGGAAAGAGCATTGATGGATTTATGTGGAGAGAAGTCATAGATAAAGGATTACTCAAGCTTCATAAATAGACCCGAGGAAAAGAAAAACTAATTTTAAAAATAGGTCAAATCGCATCGAACTTCCTGTTGAAACAAGCCTGTTTGAGCGCTGGCTCCGGGGACAGGCGAGAGCAGGCAGCGTCCAGTGGGGAGGGGCTGGTGAGCAGTGCACCCCAGGGAAGGTGGGAGTTGACAGGGCAGCAGCTCCCCGAGTTGACAGCCCACACCCATGGCCTCGGGGAACCTGCCTGCCCCTGCCCTGCCTAGGCACAGCCCACTGCCCGCCCAGGCTTGTGCCCAGAGTTTCTCTGACTGCAGCATCCATAGCCTGAACCCTGGTTGGGTCAGTCTGTTGCAGGAAGGCTCCTGGGAAGGTGCAGGTTTTGAATAGCCGCAGGATGGAAATGCCACAGCCTCCCCAGGGAGCCTGGTCAAGCATTAACTACTCTTGCAGGAAGAAAAATGTAGTTTCTCCTGTTTAAACGGTATTTCCTGTTTCTGTTTGCACCTGTCAGCTTGATGCTGTCCTTGTTGCACCTCCCTTAAGATACTCACGTAGATTGATGAGATCCCCTAAAACCTTCTCTTCTCCAGGGTGAACATTCTCAGCTCTCTTAGCCTTTCCTCATATGAAATATGCTCCACTCCCATCTTTGTGTCCCTTTCCTGGACTCTCTCCCATACATCCACGTTTATCCTATACTGAGCTGGAGCCAGCACTCCAGAGGTGTGGCCTTACCAGTGCCGAGCAGAGAGGAAGGGTCACCTTCCTCAGACCTGCTGGCAACACTTTATCTAATGTAGACCAGGAAACCGTTCAGCACCTTTGTCCCAAGGGCACTCCGTTGGCTCATGGTCAACTTGGTGTCCACCAGGATCCCCAGGCCCTTTTCCACCAAGCTGCCTTCCAGCTGGTCAACTGCCAGGGTTTGTTCCTCACTGGTTTCAATTTCTTCAGCTCCATCAGGGTTCTCTTGGCCCATCTGGAGATTAAATGATCCCAGAGGGATTGCTACACAAAGCTTCCCAAGAATGATGTGAAATTAACCCACAGGGCAAGTGACCCTTCTTGTAGCGTTGCTCTTGCCCCTGCCCTGAGATGTTGACTGAATCCAAACTGGGAGGGAAAAGGCTCCCTCAGGTCCCCACAAGCATAAGCATCCCCCAGGTACAATTCATTGCTTTCTCCCTTGTTCTCACTGCTTTTCCTGGAAATTCTGAGCGTTATGTTCGCTAGGTTTTTGAGCACTCTGGTGGCATGAGCTGACACATCTACCAAGTCAGGATTATTCCCCCCTTCCTCTCCAATTTGCATTTATGCATGTTGAGTTTAATCTGCTGTTTTATTGTCCAACCACTCACTAACCGTCAGCTCATGGTGTGCATCTGTGAGCCAGCCAGAGCCTTCAAGGTGTGAGGCATGCTGACAGTGAGCTGGGGATTAGCAAGCCAAAAAAAGCCCTGAGTGGACACTCCTGCACTCTTGCAGTCATGCAGGGATGGTCTCTGCAGGGGGAATGGTGTGTCTTCTCACCACAAAGCCCTGTGCCAGCAGGAGCATCCCATCCTGTTCTGGGACTTGCTGCCAAAGGCTGCAGTGGCACGTGGCTAGATCCTGCTCCAACATTGCCAATGTGCTCCCTCTGTCACTGCTGTTGTACCCTCCTCTGGCACCACAGCATTGGTGTACCTTGCCCCAGCATTGCTGGTGTGCCCTGCTCTGGCACTGCCACTGTGCCCTACTCTGGCACATCCAGTGTGCCTTGCTCTGCCATTGCCAGCACGCTGTGGTGGGACTGCAGAATCTCTGTCCATGAATGTTAAACGAAATAGGGCTCTATCTTATGTAATGGTGTTTAATGTTTAATGCTGTTACTTACAAGGAGGGTGTTATGCACAGACAGCGCCTGCGCCAGAGGCTGCCACTAGTTTATTTCCTTCCCCGAAGGGGCGCAAGTGGCCTCTCTAATCCCTTCCTTGGGGTCTTCTTTGTTTCAAAGGGACTTGAGTGGAGGTGTTGCCTCCTCTCCCCTGTTCCACCAGGCTCTCGCTCCAGGGGAGCATCCCAGAGGTGTTGCTCCAGCTTCCATCAGATCAGTTTCCTCTGTCTCAGTTCATCGTACCCTTGCAGCCTGCTCCAAGCCATACATCTCCCTCACCACTCTTACCCATTGATCCCCCTGGCTCTGGGAGGGCTCAGCCCCAGCCAGCTCAAAATTAGCTGTTAGACATGTTAGCCCTCCTGCAAAAGCTAGATTAGTAGCCTGGGGGTAGTCTAGGTGCACTGCTCCCCGTAGCTTTTTCCTAGCCCCAGGCTGCCTAGCTCTGCCTTCAAAGAGTGGAGCTCAGGGCTGGGACGAATTAGGGGTCCCAGGGGAGCAGCATATTGTTCTAACAGGCGTTCACCCCCTCTGCAGGACACTGACAGATCTGCTGAAGCAGCCAGGCCACAGCCCCTCTGAGAACATGGACAGCCTCATGGGGGGTGTGCAGGTCCCGTTGAGCGAGGGGCTGGCCCGGGCCCCCCCCAGAAACAGCACAGGTAAGGCGCAGGTGTGCTGGGGAAAAATAAATTCCCTTGAGTGAATAAAGGCAGCAGGAGGGCGCAGCCTACGGCTGAGCCCCCACCCGTCTCTGCCCCTCCAGACAAGCCACCCTTGAACAACGCGGTGGCCATTGCCCCCTCACTGGGGCGGCCCCACAGCCATGGCAAGCGCCTGCCACTGGCCAGCAGCCTGGCCCTGTCAGCTCCGGACTACACTTCCTACACCACCCTCAAGGTTGGAGGTGAGTGCCGCTGCCGTGTGGGGTGGGATGGTGGCTGGGGGCATGCACCCTGTTGACCCCAGAAACCAAGTGAGGAAGGGCATGGGGCTCACAAAGAGGCACAGGCAGGACAAGCACCCCAGTTTCTCAATGCTCCTGGGGTGGCTGCTCACAGCAGAAATTCTGAAGCTCCTGCACCACTCCACAGCCAGTCAGTGCCCAGGGTCCCCCACGGATCCACTGCGCTTCCCAGTCAACCAGCACCCAGGATCCCACACACACCTGAAGCACAGCCCACCCCATCAGGGTTCAGGACCCACATGGACACACTGCACTGCCCAGCAATCGGTTCCCGGGATCTCCCAACAGCATTGCCCAGCCAATATCCCCCCCACACCAGTAAATCAACACCCAGAATCCATCCTACAGCCCCATCCTAGCCTTCTCCACCACTGCACCCTCCCTGGTCCCCCCGTGCCAGCAGAAGGGTGTGTCCCTGGAGGGGTGACACTGCACGCCTGTCCCCACAGAGAGCGCCACCGAGGACTTCTACAGGCGGTTCGGGGGACTGGAGCCACCCCCCACCAGCACACTTACCTTCCCAGCCGAGACATCGGTGCTAGCCGAGGGCTGCCCCCTGCCCAAGGCCAAGGGCCCCAAGGTGCCAGGGGGTCTGGCCTTCCCCGGGGGCTGGGAGAGGGGCCCCCACCGCGGCCCCCGCCGGCCGGGCTTGGGCACCCTGCGCCCTGAGGGGCCACCCGAGGCCTTCGGCCCCTCCACCTCGCTGTACGGGCAGCACCCCCGGCACCTCGCCACCAACAGCAAGACCGAGGTCACCGTCTGACGGCCAGTGCCATCGGGGACTGGGGCTGCCCCCACACGCGGGAGTTGCTGCCATAGGGGGCAGCGCATCTGAGGAGAGCATGACAGGACTTACACGAACTACGACGCTGGCCAGAGCGGGAGACGCGCCGTCCTTCCTGGCCCCAGGAATGGGGACTGCCAGCTGCACTTCACCATGGAGGAGGCACTGGGGACTCATCCGGACCAGCTGCAGGCGTTCTCAGCCCACGCCCGGAAGAGGCTGAGCCGGGGACACGCTGGCAGAGCCGTAGACCCTGCTCAGGGGATGGAGTCGTTGCTGGACAGACTGGGAGCAGATCCTGCTGGGGCCAGGCACCCCCACCTGGCTCCTCTGATGAGGTGCGGGGAAGAGCAATTGACTCAAAGCACCGCCCCCATACTGCCAGCAAAGCCCGAGCAGCCCCTTTCCCTCCCCAGCCTCCTCCCTTCCCCACTGTCCCAGCCCCCACCTTGTCAATAAATAACACATTAAACTGTACGGCCTTGGTATGAATTGGCTGGGGAATTTCACACTGCTCACAAAACCTTCCCCCGGGACAGCAGGGCACAAAGCCCACTCCCCCACAGGGCCTGGGGAACCCCCCACAATAGCGGACACGGTGGGAAAACAGCTTACGGGGCCAACTGCAAAACCCTTCAAGCAGTTGCACAAAAAACAGATCTCCTCTGTCTGAAATTTAATTGTTCTGACAGTTTTACCAGAGGGAGCAGAGAAACAAAGAGATGGAGCAAAAGGACATTGTTCTAAAGCAAGGTCAGGTAACAGTCTTCCACCCCTAGAGAAGCTCCTAAAATTGCAGACTTCTGGCCCAGCTCCACCTTGCTTGGCTCTGCTCGAGCCATCATCCTCTCTTGAGCTGCTTCCAGAGGAGCGTGGAGACACCACACTTGCTCCTCAAAGGGACTTGCATGGCAAGCCATACAGTTCTTTTCTCTAGGTTATCCGGACAAAGGACTGACAGCTTCACGAGGCACCTGTGAGGTTTTATGTCTCTAAAGGACTTTTGAAGCTCACCTCTGCTTAAGAGCAGCTGCTGGGTGGGATGAATAGAGCTAAGAGAAAGAGGGCAGGTGGGAGGTGGTGGTAACATTCATCTTTATTAGGTAACAGATGCTCAGAAGCCCTGGAACAGGGTTTTCAAATAGTAGATATGTTCCCTGGGGAACTTCCCCACTCACCAGTTGCATCTCATATCACAAAGCATCCCTACTCTCAACTCCATGTGGATAAATAGACTTTTCTTCACATAATCCATAAAACAATTTCCTCCCACCCACAAACCAAAAAGTTACAGTATATACACACACATATAAAAAAAAGTTGTAGGGACAGATGGACAGCAAATTTTTGAACAGTATAGAAAAAAACCAGGGCAAAGATCCTTCAACTCTGGAGGGGGCAGAGACATACCAGCCATGCTAGGACCCTCGGTGCTTCATGCTATTCACTACCTGGGTTTCAGCCCAACAGCTTCTCCCAGCTCCTGGCCCAGCCAGTACTCCCTGCGGCCCAGCCCTGAGGGATCAGACTACCATCAGTGATAAAGTGAAACCTCGGCATCACTGCTTTCCCAAAGCCTTACCTCCCATTTTACTAAAGCACAGAACTGCCCATGTGCTGCACACAGACCTGGAGAAATGCAAGGTAACTCAGAAGTTGCCACAGGCAAGGAATTTCTGTATTTTAGGGAAAAAACTCCATGACAAGGAAGACAGCATGAGAGCCACTGAAGAGGGAAAACAAAAAAAAAAAAAAAAAAAAAAAATCAAGAAGACGCCATCTACCCCCCCCAAAACAGAATCACTGATAAGCTTGGGAACTTGGCAATGAGTAGTCAAAATGTGTACAAATCAAGAGCTGCTCTGTACACTTAGGGTACCTGCTCAGACCTGAAGTTGTTGCCACCAGAGCATCCTCTACACTGATCAGACACTCTTGAGAGCAACCTCTTCCCCTCAAACAATGAGCTCCCCTTCCAACCACTGACTCCAGGAAGCAAGGGACGCCCCAACCAGTAGGACAGTACTGGCCACTGCAGCTGGGTGTCCACCCAAATAAAGTGGGGGAGGGAGGCAAATACCTTCTGGTCCCCATGCTTTTGTCCACAGCTACAGACCACAATCACTGGGAACAGGCTTTGCTGGGAGACAGGTTTCTCCTGGCCCCAGTTTCCACCTCTTTGAAGCTGGACAACTCCAGGACTAGCATTATCTGTGTTCAATTACTGTAGCACATGGAATGGCCCTCCTAGATGCCAAAAGAGCCTGTGCAAAGGGAAACCACAAGACCCTATTTTTCTCCTCTCATTTTGAAGGAGGTCATGCCTCTCTGCAAGAGCTGGATACATGTAAAAGCTTCTTGCAAAACAGTCCAAGTTTGCAGGAGTTGGGCAGTACAGGCTTGATTGGGACAGGATGGGTTTGGATGGCTGCCTGTATCTAAATGCTTTGAGCTGCCAACATGGAGAACATGCTGGCCGTACACATGGAGAAACAGCAATGCCCACTTGCCAAAGGATGGTTTCCACATATGCACACGTGCGAGGACAACCACTCTGCACTTCCTTGGAGAGATGCAACAGGAAAGGCAGAGAGAAAGAGGGCAAACCGTTCTCTCTCTGTCCCAAATCTGCCTCCCACTCCTGGAAAGTCACAGGCAATTCAACACCTGCAAGTCAAACTGCTCAGAATAGCAATGGTAACAAAGCTGGGAGACTTGCACCCTGAACCAGTGCCTCCCAAATCCTGCAGGAGCTGTGGAGCAGTTAGAGAAGGTAAGGAGAAACACCTGAAGACAAGTTCTGGGACTGGGAGTTGAGTAACATAAAAAAACTGTTTCTAAAAATTGTTTCTGCATCGACAAAAAGGCACCAGAGAAGCATTCACCCTTCACGCCAAGTGCAGGGCACAGCATGTCCACCTCTGCTGCCACCCAGCACCAGATGACCAGGGATGCCAAGGTCTTCTACCAGGCTCTGCTTGTTGCAGGCTGCCACAAACCCCCCCCTGCTGAAAAGTGGAGGCAGATATCACAGGAAAAGATGCACGAAGCAGAAGGGAAGGGAAATCTGCTGCATTGTTCCCCATGTTTTTGTAAAGCCACAAACATTCCTATAAAAAAACCTGTATAAAAACTGTAGAGAAATTTTCCAGGCAGTACTGGCCCCAAGCGATACTCCCAGAGCACCTAGGTAAGTTGGGTCTAGGGGGCTTCAGTTTCCTGACACACAACTCAAGCAAAGCTGGTGCCTTCCCCTCTCTTTTGGGAACAGCCTTAGGCCCCAGCAGCCTCACGGGACAAGGCTTCAACTGATCCTCTGACCTCACCAGAGATTTCCTTTCTGCAGAGGTGTTTGGAAAGGGAACAAAATACCCCTGAGGACAGACACGGGATGTGCCACTTCTCTATGCCGTGGGCTTGTGGGCTTCTCTCCCAAGCAGGGACAGGTGATTTGTGTTGGGGCAGCACTTCTCAACAGCCCCAGGCATAGTGACAAAAACCACAACTAGACAGACTCCTGCTGCAGTGCCTGAGAACAAGCAAGGAAGCTAGTAAAGCTAAACCTGGGGCAAGTTTAGAAAAAAAAAAATCAAACCCAAAACCGTCCCTCCCTCTCCCACCCCATCCTGATCCCACCAGCACAGCCCTAACCTAGCACTTTTTCTAAGCTCCAGAAGGGAAGTCCAGGCTGATGCTCAACCAGGCTGTCTTTGCACAAAGGGAACCCATGCCAGCGTTAGGAGGCAGCGATGGCCGTGCCCCCACTGAGCTTGACGATCATCTGCTGGCAGTCATTGCAGGAGCGCTTGTCCCCCACTTTCTCCAGGGTGCGGGCAGCCTCGGCCAGCAGCACCGCTCGCTGGCCCGGCGAGGACAGGAAGGAGAGGGGGAGATGGCGACAGGCCAACAAGATGGCCGTGGCTCGCTCCCTTTGGCCCGGCAACGTGTCCAGTTCACCTAAACAGTCAAGAAAGAAAACTCATATCAAGCTACCACCTGCATGAGAAAACCCCACCACACAGGTCCTCAACTGCCACCACCGAGCACAGGCTTTTCTGGCTGGCATCCCCTGGCTGAGCCAAGAGCAGGGGGCACCCTGAGGGCCTTTAGGCTAGCAGAGGAGAACACTCTGAGCTAGTCAGGTAGGAACTGTCAGTCCTGTCTTCTACAGAGGCAGTTCCTTTCAGTTCACTTTCTAGGGGTCATCCCAACGTTGGCATGCATGCTTGCCCATTCCCTTACATCCTTCATCTTTTGGCTCTTCCCTTTAGGATTCCAGCTTCTGCCTTTGACTGCTCCAAACGTGTAGCTTCACGAAGGCAAATGTTTACCAGTCTGTCCACTGACACCTCCAGCCCAGGGCTGGCAGCACACATTAGCTGGCTTGTAGAGAACATGGCAGAAGCACTGCCTTGAGCCACAGGCTGACAGCAGCTCATTATTCTGACACAGCAGAAGACACTGCAGGTTGTATCTATGCCCCCATACCTTGCCCAAGCGCTGCCCCCTCCCAGCCCCACAGGCAGTGGGTCACTGCCTGGGCCCCAGGACTGACCTTGTTTGCTGCTCTGGGGCGTGCGCCGCCTCAAGCTGTGCTCCAGCAACTGGTGGGTGCGGGTAGGGCTGGCACCTGCCATGAGGCGCACAGTGGCCTCGTGGAGGAAGACCTGGAAAGGAAGGCAGGATGGAAGATAAGAGGTGGGCTGGCACAGAGAGATGATGCTGTGGCTGAACTGTCATCTCTCAGCCACCAGATTTCAAGAGCAGAGCACTGACACTTTGACAAAAACAGAGACCCATTTCCACGTTCCTCCCTCATCTTTCCACCTGTCTCTGGGGAATTTGCAGGTCAGGGCAACCATGAGGAAGGGGAAAAAAAATTGGCACGTAACTGTAAGTGGCCTGGAAAGGGGGAGGATTGAGAGCAGGGAGCAGCGTAGAAAAGTCTGAGAGCAAACTTTGGCACTGTGGTCCAGGCAGGATTCTCAAGCTATGCTGCTAGTGCAGTGCTTTGGTAACAGCATCAAACTTTGAAATCCAGAGTTTGGCCAACACCAGGACAACTCTCGTGTCCAAATATTAGACTCTACTTCCTCTACAGAGGTTTAAAACTAGATGAACTGAACAGAAGCGGGGAAATGCCAAGAAAAGCACCTGGGGCTCTACAGATGCAGAAGGCATCTGACCCTCCAGCTAATCAGGAGAGCCAACACGACTGAGGAAGATTCCTTCCACACTCCCCAGAGGGACAGATCCAGTCTGAAGCCACCTTAATAGACAAGATGCCATGGTATTTGGCAATACACATGTGCTGATGGTTTTCTATGCAGAAACTGAAGCGAATACTTCCCTACATGCACTGGACTCTCGTGGGAGCCTCCCTCATCATCCACCAACAGAAAGTATGGAGGCTGGTAGTGGAAGAGCATCCCACCCCAAGTGTCCAAACCACGCAAGCTCAGATACACCCTATGTTTCCAAGGGCACCAGCTTCCCATCACCCCCAGGAAGGGCTATAGGTAAGCTGGAGGTGGAGCAGGCGGGAGAGGCGAGCCATCACCTTGCGGTAGGCGGGTCTGAAGCTGTGGGCCAGCTTGCGCAGGCTGCCGAGGTCGCGCTGGAAGCCCGTCAGCTCGGGGGCTGAGGCGTGGTAGGTCTCACCCAGCACCTGGCTGGCATTCGCCTGCTTCTGCCACAGGCTGGTGCGGAGGGAGAGCAGCAAGTCACAGGCCAGCAGCTGGATCATCTGCAAGAGCCAAGATGCCCGGGCACACACTTTTAGTAACACATAGCATTGGGTGAGTAACAAGCTACATGGCTGCTGACACGCCCATGGGAAGGCAGCCACAGCACCTCCTGCCCACCTGGGGGGCTCCCCTGCCCTCCCCGCTGTGTCACCCTACCACAATGCACCAAAGGGAGCAGGCCTTTGCATTTTGCCCAAGTGGCATCTCTCAACCAAGACATTAAGGAAAAATGTGCCAAGGGCACATTGCATCAGTGTTACATGCCCTTGCCTGCATCTTTCACTGGGATCAGTGCTAACAAACACAAACTGATCCCACAGTAACACAGCCTCCTGCAAAGGCTTTCCTGCCCAAACAGTGATGCTAACTAGTGGGAAACAGCAAAGACAGCCCTGCTACCTGCAGAGAAAAAAGAGGCAGTCTTGGCACAGCCGACAGCAGCTGTCAAACCCCTTTCCCCATCTGCTGCTGCCCCCTAGCACCACTCCCGGCTCTGGGAGGGCTCTCTGTGCTGCTGAACAGAGAGTGCCTCTGTACTGCACTGCAGAAACATTGCACAGTCACTGCCACAACATGCAATGCAACTACAATGCACTACAGCTGCCACCCAGCAACGACGAAAGTGACCAGAACCACATCCCATATGCCATGGAGGGAAGCTCCAGCTTTACATAATCCTGGAAAGAAGAGAAATAAACCCCACACAAACTCAGGAGTAGCACAGCATAGTCACACTTTTGTGTCAGAGGATTCAAACATTCATGAGTGTGGCCTGAAACAGAGCAGACTCGACTTAGTGATGTCCTGTTTTACAGGTATCACCAACTTGACCTGGAAGAGAGAGATGGATACTTTCTATCTATGCAGGGCCAAATTCAAACTGGTCAAAGCACCAGACAGGGGTGGCAGCTACTGGCACAAGAGGAGCGAGAGCTGACACCATGCCCAGGGAGATGACACTGTACTTGCAGCTCTGCTCCCCCATACAGGAGAAACAGAACAATGGCAATGCCCTTTTCAAGGATAGGGAAGAAGTCTCCCATCTAATCCCATGATACACAGAGTGAATGGAGAATGCAGCTACAACAGGGAGGTGACACACCTACAGCAAGACCACCCTTACAACCAAAACACATCATGTGTTATCCTAGGGCTTATAATGCTTACATTGTTGAGGACAGTGCTGGACATGCCACTGCTCATGTTGAGGCTGTTCCACAAGTGACTGCTGGCCCTCTCACAGTGACCTAGGGAGCTCTGCTGTCCATCTGCCTTCCCAGACAGAGAGGCCTGCATGGCTTTACACATGTAGAAGGTAGCTTTCACCAGGGCATTCCTGAAAGAGAAAGCAGATTGCTTTCAAGCAATACCATGTCATGCTGCTACAGCATCAGCTTTCACTCTCCCACCTTCAAGAGGTATCATGACTCCTTAGACAGAAAAAAGACAGCAATTGTTCCTCACCTACACAGACAGAAGAGAGAAATGAGAGAAAGCTGGCAAAGATTCTTTAGTGCAAAAGAACAGAGATGGTGACACCATCCTTTCCATCATCATGTGAGTTTTGTTTGATTTTAGAAGGTGGAAGACTGTGCAATTAGAACAAAGCCAAAAGACATCCCTAAAGAAGCAACTATGTCTGTGACTTCCAGTCCACAGCTTTATTATCAGTCTGCAAGCCTTGACCTACACATGAACTGCTGAGCACACTGGCACTTGCAGAGCACAAGAGACATGCAGCTCCAGAGCATAGGTAGGTGTGACCCTACAGGACAGCATTAGGGGAAGGAGTCACCCCTGTTTAGAAGGAGCAGCAGTTTGTAAAGTGTATGAGGCCTACGCACTCTGACATCTCCAGGGACTTGGGCATGCGCTCCACTTCTGCAAAATGTGACCTCACAGCTGCATCGTCCCCTCTGAGCCAAGCGATTGCCATAGCCACGGCTGCTGACCACCACCGGCACACCACGTCAGGACCTGCAAAACAGAACCAGCGCCTGCAGCCCAGGAGAGCACACCCAGCTCCCTCACACTGGGAGAAGTGGACAGGTATCACAGGCCTTTGCCAGTGCCTTCTGCTGGGATTGATGTTAATGAGCCCAAACTGATCCCAGAAGAACTCAGCCACCCATGTGAACGCTGCCATGCGCTGCAGGAACACAAAGGAACTTGGCAGCATGCAAACACCCTACATCTGACTGCAAGCAGAGTTTTGGATGGCATGTTTGTATCTTGTCAACAAGAATGCATCCCACCAACTTGTCTAGAAATTTGTTGACTTCCTTCCTGACAATGATCTCCACTCACCACCCCAAAATAACAACTCCACTCATATATACACTCATGATTGGCACTAACCACCACCAAGACAGTACATCAAGTTCCCTATATAATTTCCTTCATTATTTAACATCCCCTAAAAAACTTCCCAAAGCCTACTTAGGGCAAAAGGATACATGTTCTGCTACTCTAACCTGCCTTTCAATTCTACGGCAATACTGACTCAAGCACAGACTTCCCTTTAAAAAATAATTATTTTGTTTTCCTACTATGTTTGCTCTACACATTTTCGGTACAGCAGTTAGTTTGTATCTAAAGCTGCACCAGCATCCCAGTGAGCTGCCAGGTGCTGTCTGTACCAACACCAAACAAAACAAATACTCCAGCAGCCTGTTACCAACCCAGCCCAGATGAGCACACGGCTCAGAGGGATTCTGCAGCCCTTGTTCTCCCACCAAGGGACCAAAACAAGCCCTCCCAATATATGCCCAGAGCTTGCCTACAGCAGAGGCTGCAGGTCTCTGGAGGTTGAGCCACTGTGAAAGCGTGAAAGTGGGGGCAACCTAGTTCAATAGGTAATTAAGTGGAAAAAACCCCTTCCTGTACTTCAACTGTAATGCTGCTATGTTTGTTTATATGCTCCACCCTTCCTCTCACTTTGCATTGCTAGGAGCAAGCCCTCAGGTGAGGGCATAGGGTTCAGATTGGAAATAAAATATTGCCCAACAAAACAAATAGCAGCAGTCCATGGCTGGGCACTCAGCATTACAACACAGAGCCAAATTTATAAGCCTTCTTAATCACTTTCTTCCAGTCTGAACTGTGGTACCACACTGGCATGCAGTCAGGCCTCACTCCAAGGACTGCATTTCTCCTTGACTAGAGTTTGAGAGGTGGTAGGGAGAGGGAACTTGTATTGGCAGTAGATCCTGCATCTGAAAGAGCTTCAGTTCTGCATGACTTACCCAGGGCAGACTTGAGTACAGAATTGCTGGCAAAGGGTGGGGCTCCACTTCCCATTGAGTCCAAGAAGGAGTTGAGCAATTTCAGGTACTCCATGGCACCCGAGAATTCACTGAAACAAGGAACAAGGCAGATCTTTGCTATGCTGTCAAACAGAAGATACCAAGGCACTTCTCATTCACAAGTCATGTTTAAACAGTGCTGACCCATTAAGCCCACAGAAAGTTTAAGCTCTACAAGTAACACAACACTGCTGGACTGAAGAGACCACCCCATGAGTGGGAGCGCAGAGCAATGCTCTGAGAGGAACAGCTTCACATCTCCCCTTTCATGACCACCAGCATAGAACTAGATTTAACCTCAAGTCTCACCTCAAACATAGACATATGTTACAAGTTGATAACAGGCTCCTTTTCAATCACTGCCTCTAAAAGAGACTGAACTACACTCTTCTGATTATTTGCATATATGCAAATATGTAAGAATGGAGGTGACAGCATCTGATCGCAAGCAATTAAACCAAACTGTTGCTCCTTCTCTGCCAGGAAACATACGAGATTGGGAAAACACCCAAAGCTAAAGGTATAGAATTTTTCCTACACAGGTAGGGAAACTGGTTTATCTTCCCACCTGAGGCTTTTAGCCACACTCTCTGGGGACAGAATCCTTACAGAGCTTCCCAAATGTATGTAACATTTGCCTGGCACCAGAATATCTGGAGATAAACAAGAAACAGTGCTGAATTACTAGCAAAGGCTGGGGTCCTGCTTCCTGGGGAGTCCAGGAGAACATTGGACATGGTTCAATACAAAAAGCTGATGTTTCCCACTTATTTTCCCCTTTTTTTGGTGAAAGAGCTTAGAGACAATGACAATTATGTTCAACATCATCTTTCCTCCTCTTGCCACACATCTGTTTGATTCTTTACTGCGGGTAAGTGTCAGACTCAGTCAGAAGAACTCTCATGCACAAAGTAGCAGCTGGTGGGCTCACTCTCTGACATGCCACACCTTCACACTCTAAAAGCCCTGGACATTATGTCCTGGTCTATAGAAGAGGTAGGTCCACACTAATTTTAGTGCTCCTGAACATTAAACTTTGTCTCAGCAGAGAAAGTGCCATCCATTTAGTTGAGCAATCAACCAGTATTACCCCAGCTAACACCAGAAATCCCCACCACTCCCAGGTTCACCTTTGACTTGAGAGGCAGAAAATGCTCTGCTAATCAATGGTGGTGGTCAGACTAGCATTGTCATTCCAAGCCTTTAACAAGGACTAACCACCCAGTTTGCCCCACAGCATTTGGTCAGTGATTATGAGCTCTGCCTCAGAGCCTGCTGCTGTGGCCAGCCATGCCCAGTGGGCCACACATACTCACCACGACTCCTCCTCCTCTTGTCCTGCCACCTCTTTCCTAGTCTGAGGCTTCACAAGTGAATCCACTGCTCGCTCTAGCAGGTTCTCACAGAATGCCTGATGGACTTGTGCAATGGGATCCGCTAGAGAAGAAGGACAACCAAACCATTTAACTTGCATATTGCCTTAGACACCTCCCAATACACTCAAAGATGAATCGAAACATAGGAAAGAGCATGAGGAAGGATAGTAGAGGGAAATTCTCAAGAAACTAATGGAATGATTTAGAGACTAAGTTTTTAGGGCTTTTTTATCCTTTCAATCCCCTTGTAAAGCTGCAGCCTTTGGCCAAAGATGCCTCTGGCACTTCAGCCTCTCAGCAAAACAGTTACGACACTGCTCTGCAGAGGATAAACCTCAGTCATCCCAAAGTCACTCTCCAGACATTCAGGGCCACCTTTGGGTTGTGCTCCAGCAGATAAAGAGACAAGCAGTATGACACAGCACAAGATACAAAGGGAAGCAAGCCAGACCCTGCAGGCTGAGGAGATGTCTCAGCTCTTCATGCCCTCTCACCCATCAGAACCACAAGCAGGGTGGGGATAAAAGAACACACTCTCAAACATGACACCTGCTTGTTTCCCAGACAAGAGTGGAGAGACTGCCAGGCTCAAAGTGCTGGGATGCCACACACTTGGGAAATTAGCAGCTCTTACCAGGGTTCCTTTGTGTGCAGTACAGACTTTCCTTTGCAGCAGATTTCACCATCCAGCTTCGCTCCACAAAAAACTTCTGTCCCAGGGGGTGGCACAGCCAACGCAACGAGTCAGGAATGGCACTTCGCTCCGAGCTGCACAGGCTTTGAGCTTGGCTGAGAAAGTAGCTCTGGGAAAGGAAAGGATAAGACTGAGAACAGTATCTAGGGAAAGAGCAGCACCACCAAGGACAAAGATCGTATCATAATTACAGCTCGTATCACAATTGCAGGGCATATTATAATTGCAGTGCTAGTAGATGCCCTCTCCAAGATAAAGCAATGCCAGCTTCCAGGCTTTCCTAGATCTCTGCCTGAGGGTGTGATCAGGGAAGATAACACAACTCACCGCTAGGAAACCAAGCTTGCCTCCACAGCGGGTTTTCAAGCCAACTGCAGCCGTCAGGTGGATTTCTGCCATTGTGCTGGGTGGGATTTTTTCTTCTGCACACTCAGCCAGATTCACAGCACACAATGCCATGTGCAAGCCTGAGTAAGCTGAGCTGGAGGGAAGTTTACCTGTACCAGCAGGAGAAGGAAAAGTGTTAATTTTTAATCAGTAGTACCTGCTACTAAATACTACCATAATTTGCAGGGCTACTATCCTAAAGAAACAAGAGCCTGTTGACATGAGAAGCTTACATTGCTGTTGCTTCAGCTATTCTTACAGAGTTCTTTTATTGCATTACCCTGTTGCGTTTTAGTAAGTGGCTCCTCAAATTTGTCAGGCTAATTTCTAACAGCAGCACTCCCAGAGGAGAGAGGCTGTAGTGCTCTCCCTGTGCGCTCCAGGATCAGCTATGAGTCTCCTCATTCAGGAAAACCAGACAGTAGATCTGCCACCTCTGCTCCCACCTGTTATGTGGAGCTGATGGAGCTTGTGATACGCCAGGGCTGCATCCCGAGCGCTGGTCTTGGCCTCATCCTCGAATCCTGCAGTGGCCTCCCTTGCCCGCCACTGATGAGAAGTCCTCTTCAGCAACCACCGCACCAGAGCCAGCTTCTGCAGGCTATAGCGGATCACGTTCCAGGACAGGCTGCAGGCCAAGTCCAGGCGTGAAGCTGGCAGTGCTCGTCCGAGTACCGACAGGCAAGTCTGAAGGTTTGACGCAGCTGCAGCAAAATCACCCTGCAAATAACACAATGAAAGGTTCAGCAACAAAAATCACTATCAGAGGCACTTTGGGACTTCCTTGGCACTGGGAGCAAGACAAACTGATGTGCAAGTCAGGACAAGATCTTTAGCAGAGGGACATCAACATAGAAACTGAAAACGTAACAGCAGTTTACACCAGCTTGAAATCTGGCCCTAAATATACTTTATACGCATGGTTCTGATCCTGTACTGCCTGTGAGACACATCAGCACTAGATGAAAAGAGCTTCCTGCCTTGTCAAACACCATGGAAATTTCAGGGTCCCCGTATCAGAAGCCAAATGTTTCCTCAACAATAAAGAGAACTTCCAAGAGGCTGGAAGACAGCAGACAGACAGACACAGCAGAGGCCAGATTCTGGACAAAACCCAAGATGTTGCTGCCAAAAATTGATATATAAGATGCAATAGCTAGCAACAAGGACAGAAGTTAGGAGCCTCTTCCACTGCTTCCATGCCTCACTAACTTAGGCTGAGTAGGACAGTAATCTGCTCAGAACAACCTGGCAACAGCTGCTCTGAAATCACACAGGATGATCCACTCAAGGAATACAGTATCTTGCAAATGCCAAGCCACTGCCTCATTGGGAAACATTTACCCACAATCCCATCTAAAAGATGAATTGATGCAAAACGACGAGCCAACTTTACCCGTGCCAAATCCAGGTCTGCTTGCTTGCGATGCCTCCAGAAAGTGACCGAGGACCTTGAGTGCAGCCGGGTCACCGGCTCTCCATGCACAAGGAGCTTTATAAACACACTCAGGACAATCACTCCATTCACAAGCCACAGGATTAGGGTAGGCATCACCCAACCGAACCAACCAGCTGCATCTACAATGGATATCCCAAAAAGGAAAATTAAAATCTAACCTGGACACCAAAAGCCTGGCAACATGATGAGTGTAGACCCCAAAGGATGCCTTGCTATGCTTGCCACGTGTTTAATCAGCGTTTGCAAAGAGTGCAGTTTAATCAGAAACACCTATACCAACACCTCTTCATCCAAACTCCAACCCTCAACATTCCCAACTAAATGATTATTTTTACAAGACTGACGTATAAGAAAAAAATGAATCAGCACTTAGTTTTCCAAGAGCTGTCTTCTGATTTTTCTGTAAGACACATCCACGGGTACTCAACTCCAGTATAATTTTCCAGTCTTAGTTAAATTTACAAAGCAACACTGAGGAACCATATTTACCAGTCAGTAAAACAACTGCATGCCTACAGCATCGCCTACCCTCTCCTAAGCTGTACTTTTAACTATGAATTTTATGGAATGAGTGTATCAACAAGCCAGTTGCAAGACTCCATAGCAAGAGTGTAGTAATACTTTATGATAGAGTGACAAAGATCAGTCAGTTACCTTAAAAACCAATACAAAGTAAACATACCTCAAAGACTGTTGAAGACAGGAGGACGTCCTTTACCCTGAACTACTTTTCAAGGGTCTATGCCAAAAGCCCAGGCTGCTGGGCTACAAATAGGTGCCACCTCAACCTCACCACGCTGAGCCATGGCTGGTTTTATGCAAGAACAACACCGGATGTGAACTGGAGCCATATCCAAGCTGGCTCTCTTTCCATGCCCTGCAGTTACTGTCCCTCCCCACCCATTAAACAAAGGTCATACAGCTCCCTGAACACACAAACCCATCCTGCTGAACCACAGCGACTGTCCACTTCGTGACCGGCAGCCTTCACAGGTGGCTTTTAGGGGGACCACGTAAGGCTGGACGTTCTCTGTGGCCCAAACTATCCCAGCTCTTTACCTGACTCAATGGTCAGCACGTTCCTGCCGGAGCCATGGCGCACCAGGCTCTCGGACTCGGGGCTTCCTCGGGCGTCCAGCAGGGATGTCAGTGGATTGAAGGAAAGGCAAAGGAATGTGAGAGCACAGAGGAGTATTCGAGAGCGATCCACCATACCAAGCGCCACAGGAGGAGAGTCTGGCTCATCTTTAACCTTCAAGGGAATAGGAATGGAGAGAAAATGGAGAAAAAAACCCATTGCTTACCATTCTGGAGCACAAAAATGTTTATGCCAAGTAAGTGGTAGGGAAGAAGAAACAGAACATGTATAAACTTCCTTTTGAGCTCCAGATGAACAAGAACTCCAGTAAAGCTTTTCTTAGCTTAGTAAGATAAGGCTGAAGCATTTGACTGCCTTCAACTTCCTTCTGTGTCCAGTCATCTCAGGTATTAACTGTAACTGTATCCCTGGGTTAGGCTAGGATTAACCTTTGCTGCCCTTACTCTTTTGAGGATCTCCCAGAAAACCCACTTCTGTGACATCCACAAAACAAACCCGCAAGCCAAAGACAGCTAACAGCTTTTTGTTACTCTGATTACTTATGGTCTCATTAGCCACAACTGATGTCATCATCCATTTCCAAGTTCTCCTTCTTTACTCACTGGACATACACATCCTGGAAAGCCATGGGCTCCTTGGGTAATGAACATTCACTCTAAGTCCACAGAGACTGTACAGGGGCTGAAGGATAAGCACAGTTCTTCCAGCAACTAAGGTAGGGCTCAGGTAATACAGCTCAGGAAATAGTCTCAATAATTTAAAGAAAGATAAAACACACACATGCACCTTCCTCATCCTTACAAAGGATGTCTAAGCCCTACAAATCTGCTTGCCAGATGTCTGCTGTTCCACTCATGACAATAAGAATAATTTAAATTCTGGCTCCTAAATATCCTGAAGATAGCTTGAATTTGACAGTTAAAGTCACAAATACCTTTGCATCATCAAGGAGCGGGCTTCCTGGCTCTGAATCAATGGAATAGGGAGAGAAGCCAGCCTGGGATCCTGAATCAGAGGCTGGAGGAGACATCAGCAGCACGTTCTGGTTGAAGTCATCTATCTTCAGATCTACATCGTTGTCAACCAGGCTGCTCAGGTCAATGCCTTTCAACAGCTCTGAAAAAATCAGAGTGAATTATGTACATGTTTCTCCATCCTGACTCCTGTCAGTAGCTCTCAGATTAGCTCTGTCATCTGGAGTAACACCAGCCACTATCAATACAACCTCTGTCAAGTATAAGAAACTGCAAGGTACATCCTACATCCATGCTGACTGCCTCCCCTCTGCTACAGAGTCTCCACAACTTACTGTTTTTTTGGTTAGCCAGCTTCAGAACCATGTTCTCCTGCCTCAGCTTATGGTTAGCCTGCTGCAGGTATTTAATGTAGTCAATGGCTTTTCTCAGGACTCCAGACTTGTGCATCTGTAAGGAATTAGATGTACAAAAAGCAATTTATATTAAGAGTATCAAAGGATCACTCCTACCTGTAGGAATACCACAATCCTTTGTATCATGTGGTGAAAGAAAAGGGTATAAAGGACCTCTCAACGGCTGCAAAGGAGCCATTAGCAGAGCATGCTCTGTGGGCAAGGTATCAAAGATAGAGAGACCTCATCCTTGTGTAAGATCTTTTAAAAACAGTACAATAGAAACAGATTAACATCCAAATTACAGTGGAGTTCACATCTAGGTTTCAGTCAGAAATAGCCCTTTTAAAGTACCACAGTTTGTAAATTAAATGGATCAATTCTGGACAAGCTGCTGCCTGATATAAACTCTGAGATGAGTAGTTCCCTCCTTGCCTTACTCGCTTGGCCATCCCCAATCAAATCCTTGCTTCCAGTAGTCGTGGGCAAGTTTATCTTCCAAACATAAGCCAAAAGTACTATGAAGCCACTGCACACTACCCATGTTTTTAAAAGCTTCCACTTCCAGCAGTAGGAGGTGACTTCACTAGTGCACTTATTTGTGCCATAGCCACAGAAGGTATCAAGAATACTACTGCCTGCCTCACCAGCATGAGGTAAAGTGAGTGGAAACAAACCCTTAATATGTGGTGCAAAAAAGCTTCCAATATTTGAGCAAGCAGGGGTTTTTACAGCTCAATGTCCAAAGGAAATAAATTGGAAAGCTCTGTAAACCCTCATCCTTACTGCAGTCACATGGAAAAGGAAACTTAATTGAAGCAAGATCTGGTTTAGCAGAGTTATCAAAACATCCACTTGGATATTCTACCTAGAGGGCCTATTTTAAGTTAGACCTAATATAAGAACAAATCCATAAGGTATAGCTTATTTTCAAGAAACAGTATCACTAGCATAGTAAAATTAGTATTTTACAGATGACCCTTCCTGGATACAATTATTGAGCACAAGTGATTCTCACCAGTCTTACCTCAATACACATGTGCATGCTACTAACAGCTACACATACCCAAATGCTTCATTTGGTAGAGCAAATGAGCACCTGAAGACAAAGTATTTATGACACCACATTTGCACTTATTTCCCATCTTTACCTTGGCATCTGTCCCCATGACAAGGTCCTTCAGCTCAATGATTTTGTCATTTATGGACGACCGGTAGCGCTTTTCAATGATGTTGTGAGTTGTTCTCCTCTCTCCTTCTTTAGGTGGTTCAGGTTGCTTGACACCCCCAGGAACTTGTTTGATAGGCACCTTTTCTTGTCCCACCATCACCGGCATTGTGGTCAAAATGGTCCCATTGCTCCCAACGAGGGTCTACAAAGACCACGCGTAACAAGTGCCAAGGGCAATCAGCCAATTTAGATAAAGTTTATGATAGCAAAAGAAGAAGGAGTAAACAAAGAAGAATCAGGAAAAGTTGGTACAGCTCAGAAAATGTGTGAGATGCCAAATTCCTTCCATCTTTCTTAGCTGGCCAAGCATTGGCACAGCAACACAGGAAAAATCTGTCACTCTGGCTCCCACACTGGCCACTGTGGAATAAGAACACCTCTTGTTCTCCAAGTGCATCAACACTTCTGCCAATACTACGCTCTGTTCATCCACTTAAATAGAGAAAGGGACCAAAGCTCCTCCTTGTTCCTACAATCTTTACACTCCAAGTATCAAAATCCACCTTTTCTTTGGACAAATAGCAATGAAAACAGCAACAGCCTGCACTACTTCTAATGACCCTAGTAACAACAATGCTAGAAAGGATCCAACTATGAAAAAACAACATTTGGCTTGAGGAATGCAGTTCAAATTTATTTGAATTTGATTAAATGAAGGAAAAAACCCTGTAAGTTATAAAAATGCCTTAATATGAGGAACTAAGACTAATGAGTGATATACAGCAGAATGAAAAGCTGAAAGTTGGGCATCCAGATGTAGGACAAACCATCTAAGCAAACTAAAGCAGTATGTACTCAAGAGATAAAATATGATTAATCCCACCAGAACAGTTGCACAGAGGGGCTCCTAGGACAGCTGTAATGGAACAAAGTTTAAACTGCTTAATCCAGCAAAGCAAGATTTAGAAAGGCACATGTGTTCTCTGAAGTACACCAAGGATCAGGGAAGCAAGTAGCTATGGAGAGTAAGAGTTACTTCTGTCAAAAGACAAACATAGTAACCAGCCTAGAGCAGCTAGCCATGTGAATAAACTAGTAATGAGCAATTGCAGAAATAATTTTGACTGAAATAGTCTTCTAATTGGGATACCAGAAATGAATTCTGTTTCACTTCAAGTTGGAACTTGACAAATAACTGAATTTAAGTCCTATACCGTTCCTTGGCTAATATCCACCTAAATTCAATGTGTTCAAACATGCCTCAGATAGACACAACCTCGTAAGCCTCAAGTTGTGTGAGAACGTCATCTAAAAGCAAGCAGATTAATTGAAGATTTTAGCCTGGCTGCTAATAAGTATCTAAGAAGCATACCATGCTATTGCAAAAGAAGTCAAAATTTAGGTTCACACTGACGAGTTTATCTCCCCCAGTAAATATTTATACAAAGCTATCTGTTCAGAACATACAAGATCATAATAAATGCTTCTTTGGGGGCATAAATTTCTAAGATGTGATTAAAAGTGGAGGCCATGAAGCACAATTGCCACCTCCAATGATTATGACAAATTCTCCCTGCAGATGCCCTCTGAAAAGTAGTGTAATTAGTTGTCAAATTTAATATACTACTATTAGACACTACTGAGGGGCCAGTGGTGGAGGAAGCTCCACAGGTACTCTGAGCCAGTTAGCTTGTGGCTTCAAGTTAAAAACTAGACTGAGTTTTTAGGTCATATTCCTCTCCTTGTAGTACCAGAAAAAGGTAAACAGAAATGTGCCCTTGATCTTTGCTTACTGGCCATGGGAAGGCAGCCAAACAATACAATCTGTGTGTTTAGCCTTGACAGAAGCAGGGTATTACTCGCCCTGGACGTACATACAACAGCCCTCAAAACCCCTCCTGGTCTGCACCACTGCAGAACACTAAAGAAGCACAAATCTCCTCCTTGAGTTAATAGGAAAGGACATCAGTGAGGAGAGGGATGGAAGGACATCCATAGGGTACCTGCAGAGCTGTGGTCTGAATGGGAGCAGTGAGTGCTGTCAGCGCTGGGTTCTGTACTGCAGCCATAACAGGATTGCCATCTGTTTTCAGGGTTGTCAAGACCAAGGAATCCGTTTTTATGATCTGAGGTTGGACGAGAACCTAGATTGAGAAGAGTTACAGGTGAAGAGGAGAGCAGGCACATATTTCCCTGCTGATCTCAGTAGCCAGAGGTAAGCACTGAGAGAGTTGTAATAGCTTTACAACTCAGTGGTTGGCAAAAGAGCAGGGTGAATATTTCTTTGACTTGCACCTTGCATCGCCTGGATGCTTTCCATCAGCCCCAATGCAAATTCTCAGCAGGAGACAGTCTGAACAACACTGGATAGAGTGGGGCAGAGGAACCACCAGGACAGTGGTTTTCAAATCAGTCACCAGAAGTAAACAAGTATATAAAAACACAAAAGAGCTGATGGAAAAGCTGCTTTCCCCTCTCCAGTTACACCTATAATTAGCTCTGTACATTAACTGTCTGAGTATTCAGTCTAACACAGCTAGGACAGTCTGCTTTAGCAAACACCCACAGTAGCTTCTCCCTGCAATTTCACTGAAAGGATCTGTACCTTTAACATCAAGCAGATCAAAATCCACTGTAAGTTATTTTGCTCTTATTTCTTTCAAATACCTTGTTGACTCCCTGAGAACACCAGAGATGGCACAGTACAACTGTACCATAGCAACTTTGTCGTACTGAGTCTCATAGACAAACATTTTTCTTTAATACAAAGATGCACAAGAGTGAAAAAAAAAATCGCATGGCACTGTAACAGTAAAACTATTAAAAAAAATGACAGAAGAATTAAAAGAACACATTCCAGTATCAACCAGTCCTTATAAGATGTGGTAGAGGTGATGGAAGTGCAAAGAAGTAGGCAAAAGTCAAAGAAAGCCTGTTCAAGTAAAGTTTCCAACTGGGTTTGGCAGTACCAAGTTAAAAAAAAATATTTCAGAATGCATTTAGTTACTGTTTTACTGAAAACAGCTGCTGAGCATTGCCCGAAAGTCACATCACATCTCACAACACAGACTCTCACACATGACCTGCATGAAATAAAATGCTTCTGGGACACAGGTTTAAGAACATTTGTGCAGAAGCAATCCCAGCCAGGATCTCCAGCCCTACAGCTTCACCACTTCTCCCCAGGCAAGCCAGGGGACCAGATCCACCAAAGCACACTTGTTCTGCTGGATCCCCACATCATTCCAAACTTTTACTTACCGGAACTTGCTGAACCTGCGGCGCAGCAACAGTCTGGACCGTGGCTGGTGTTAAGGTCTGGATGGTGCCGTTGGCAGCCTGGGTCAGCACTCGCTGGGCCTGCACCGTCTGCACCTGCTGCTGGATCGTAACCGGCTGAACCTGGGAGGACGTCACCAGGCTCTGGACTTGGGGCTGGAGAACTGAAAAGCAAAAGAGATGTCAGAAATGGTCAAGAGACACATGTCTCCCTCCTGGAGCCTGGAAATGCTCCTAGCATCACTCCTCTTCTTCCCAGAGCTGCTTAGTAGGCAGCATTCATCTAACACATCCCACATGTCGGGAAGCTTCCAGCTGCTTTGGTGTCTTCTGCAAGAGGACACTGCACCTAGAATAGCAGCTTTCCAGAAGGCACAGAAGATCAGCTAAGAGAAAATAGAGCCAAAACCCTTTAGTCTGATAGCACATTACTCTGCTTCAGTGGCATTATATGGACATCTAACCTGCACTTTCCCAATCCCCCTGGTCTTGGTGGACCGTAGGATCCTATCAGTCATGTAACGAATCAAAACCCACTGAAGAGGATCAAGTCATGCACCATTCACAAAAGAAGATCGCTAAATATTCCTACAGGTGTCTCTGCTCAGTGCAAGTACCGAGCTCCAGAGTTCGGTAGATAAAGTATGCCTTCATTCCAGACTGCTGTGTGGGACAGACTGGATCTGCCCAGTGTACCCATCAGTGGGGGAACAGGGATGCCAACAGCAGTGCTGTAAGACATCTTTTCTCAAGCCTCCCAAGAGCCATTGGGCAGAAGGCCAGGCCAGAGGAGAAGAGCAAGACAACAATTATGGTAAGAGGTGACACAAAAACACTTAACATCTTATTTCTGAAAATTTCTCATGCTCCCCAACTCCAAAGCCATGCAGGTAGGAGCAGGGACACCACACAGGCAGCATCACAAGAAAAGAATTATCAGGCTTGTCATGGCTGAGGATGCACTTGGAGTTTGAACACCAATGCCATTTACTGCAAGTGCACCAGGCACACCCACAGCCTGAGCATCCTGGGATCTGACATGCACCAGGCACACCTGTAGCCCGAGCACCGCAAGCACTACCTTGGAAGCTGGTGGCCGCATTCTGGTAGATGACTGGCTGCTGGATAATCCTGGTCTGGGGAGCAGAGCTGAACGTTGGTGTAATCATGACAGCCTGCTGCTGGAGCTGAGGCTGCACTGAGGGCCGCGGCTGCAGGACAGGGGCCGAGCGCGGAGGGGCTGCAGGCGTCGTCTGCGCCGCTTTCACCGGCAGGCTCTGGAGCTGGGGAGACGCAGGGGCTGGCGGGAAGGTTTGGAGCTGCACCTGGCTGTAGGGCCGCTGCAACTGCGGCTCCAGGGTCCCACTGCTGCTGCCACTGCCGCTGCTGCCCTGGAAGGTGCTGCACAAGGGATCCGAAAACAGGTCTGGAAAGTCTCCCGCCTGGTTACTGACAAACTGCAGCATCTCTGTAAAACAGAAGAAAATTCGTTCAATGCTATTTTGTCACCTGCATACTTTTACACCTGCCATTTACATCATGGAATTATGGTGTGTGTGCACAGAAGGGAGCTCTGGGTCCTTCAACACCTTCAGAGAACATCACACCAATGCAACGTCTCCAGAGAGAGACCAAGATGTGGCCAGCAGCAAAGCGCTGCTGCTGCTGTTCAGGGCAAAAAGTAAGACCCTCCCAGAACACTTTTCCAGACAACAAGATCCAAGCACAGACTAGAACTTGAAGCCATCTCCAATATATATCTAAAATATTAGAGTCTTGTTCCATCACTCCTTCAGTCTAACCCTTGTAGAAGGAAGAAACCAAGCACCTCCACAATTCCAGCACTAACCATTCTCCCACCCAACTTTTGGGAGCTTTCAAGTCCCCTATCTGTACTGCCCCACTGAGTATCTGGAAAAGGAAGAGACAAGATAAGAATTCATCTTATCTTTCTTTTACTTACAAGCATAACAAAAATTGGGGAAAAATCACAAAATGAAACACCACTTTATAAAACTGTAGCAGGATAAATCCATGCATGTGTTTAAAACATCAGAATAACTTTTTCTGTTGGTTTTCTGTCTGCAATCACTGCACAACAGGTTTTCTCCATCCCACCTTCTCCAGGATTTTATGAACCCATATCAAGAGGCTCCTCCTGCAACACTATAGGCCCTTTCCCTAGAGATAAACATTTCACAACTAAGAGATCATTGTTCATAAGCAGAGCTTCCTCTTCCCTCCATCTAATCCAGTTAGGCACCTTAAGACATATGAATGCTTTCCCTGATCTGTGTGCAGACAGTGGCGTGAGGAATGAGACATTCTTCCCCACCCCAGGACCTACCCATGCTGCACTGGCTCTTCCATGGTTTTCTGAAAGTCCTATTTATTTTCTTCTGGAAACAGGAAAAGACCCACAAATTAACAGAAATTATAACAAAATAATAAATACGGGTTTAGGAAGCAAAAAATAGATTTCTGATTTATAGGAAAAAATACGGCAAAGGGCTCCTTACACCAGGACCTTTCTCACTCACAAACCCTAAAGGATGTCGCTGCTGTGATTTATGAAGTAGGTTTGAAGCAGTAAACTTTTGACAAGAAGTTTCCATGGATTATGTCCCAGCAATAAGAGGGCTATTAATTTGCTCAGCTCTCTGAAATGCCACCCACACATTATCCAATTAATTTGTCTGACACTCCTTTGTCTGAAACAAAGCAAAGGGATGAATCCTCCTCCAAGACTCTTGCTCCCTCAACACACATTTCAACATATTTATGTGATACTACTACTATTCCCTTTCGATAGCAATCCCTCCACGCCCTGACACACATTTAAGCACTGGCCATGACCACTGCTCTCAAGAACGAGAGTCTATTGGAGGGAGGAGCCTGGGAGGAGATGTGTCCTCCTGACCTGTTCACAAGCTGACACTAAGTGGGAACACACAGCTCCCCAGCATGAGGCAGCAGACACCCTCAGGGACCAGCTGGACCAAACCCTTGTCTCCACTCTTCACTGGAGGAATGAAAGACTTATTTTTTTTAATGCATTGCCTTAACTGGCTTTCACAAAACACTAGCAAAGAGGGCTGTTTCAAGATTAACATCTATTTGGATATTAAACAGCTCTTCACGTTCCAACTGACTTCAGCTGAGACCATCCCAAAGAACCCTCACCATGATAAAACTGATAATTCAAACTACTTCCCAAACTCTGGATTTGATGGTATTGCTATTTCAGTATCAGACAGCACACCTGCAAGCAGGGAATAAACATAAATCAGATGAGATTTACTCTGGAAGAGTAAATTCCAGCATAAGAACAGTATTTCAAGCACTGTGTTTTAAAGAATGTTGTGTTCAATGCAGCGGATTTAATAGATTATTTAAAAAACTACTCCTGCTCTCACAAGTTAAATCACATCTTTATGACAGACTTAACTTTGACTAAATGCAAGAAGCCTAAAGCTTAATTTTAAAGAATTAAGACTACCAGGGGATCAAACCCACCTCTTTTAAAGGGCTCAAGAGCTTTCCTAATAACAACACACAAACAATTAAAAGCAAGAGAAACAGCCAACAGCCAAAATCTAAATCTCTGCTTTTTAAAAGACCCTCGCCTACCCAGAAATCAGAATATCTTCACTGACTGTGAGAAACCTCAGGTGCTTCTGGAGCCATCAGTGACAAATCTGGTATCACCAGAGCACCTGCACCCTCTGTGCCAGAGAGATATCAAGGTCTCAGGTCCTAAAACAGAGTGACCTTACTCCAGAAAAAAATCCCAGCTCAACCCAAGGCTAAAACATGTCAACAAGGTATTACAAAACCAAAACTGAGCCCACCAAGGGCTTCTGCCACTTCATCAGTGCAGGCCCTAAATACCTGGCAGAAAGGCAAGGGCTGGGCTTCAGCTGCCTCTCCCAGGCAGTGGCTCAGCTCTCCAGCACAGAGGCTGCTCTTCCTCATGCTCCTGGGGATGCTGAGCTCTGAGAAACAGAAAGCAGCAGAGATCCCAGCCTCAACAGAAACAACCTCTCTGTCCTGAGCCCTGATGTGCTTTCACCTCCAACCAACTCAAACCTCGTAGTCTGACCCAGCAGTGCCCTGCCAGCAGGAAGATGCCCATGGCTGGTGGAGAAGCTTGTGCTGGGGCAAGAGGCAGAGCCTTTGGACCCAGCACTGGGGCCACCTGGCCACTCCTGTGCCCTGTCTTGAAGTATGAACCCAGCGAGCACTGACATCCCAGAGCACAGCCACCACAAAAAATCAAAATCCACGCAAGAGGCAATGAGGAGCCCCTCAGTCTGAGTGGGATATGAACACCCACAAGACAACTTAAAAATCAAATGAAAATCCTTGCAAAGTTTCAAACCTTGAGATGAATTCATGCTGGAGCACAGAAAAAGCAGGATTGTCACGTAACTTCCCCCTGCCTTCCCCAGGAAAATCCACCCCTGGAGGTGGGGAGGAAAGTGAAGCTCATTTTCATATGTTACTCATCGCTCTGAATCACACCTTCCAGGGCACACCTCAGCTCAGAGCCATTGCTGGGTTCAATTCGTCTCAGTTTCCATATGGAACCTGAGAACTCACTACGTGGTACTTAAACAACAGCAAACGCCACCTTCAATGTGCACTATCAAACTTTACAAGCAGTAGCTAAGCCCATTGCACTCTCATAAGGTATATTCTTCTTTTATAACGAAAGAAAAAAAGGAGTATAAATTTTGCCCCAAGCTACGTGGCAAATCAGCATCAACTAGAAATCTAAAAGTACTGGTAAAATTTTATCTCCCAGCTACTAAACAAGGATACTTTGGGCACCCCCAAAACTGAGCTCTGTTTGAGATTACAGCTCACCAGAGCAGTGAGCTAAGGCAGGAGCTCATCTCCACCAGCGTACAGCACAGACCACACCGAGAAATGTCATTTTAAATGGGGTTTTCAGGAGCTGCTTGGTGTCACCAAAAATACACATAAAATAGGCGTCACACGCAGGCGCTTCATTTTGCTGCACTTCAGTGGAAAACAGGGGTTTTCTCACAAGTCTGTGCTGTGCCAGCGATGCAGTAAAGTTTTAGGATGACAGGGAAAATGGGAAATTTAAGCAGTTAGAACTGTTTCGATGCAGGAGGGCTTGGAGGCTCGGCCTCCCACGGGCACTAGTGCAGACACAGCTCCAGCCATCGTTTAGCACCTGCTTTAAAAGAGCCACGAGGAAACACGAGGGGAACGTGGGCAGCGCCGCTTGCCCCGCGGGTGTGCGGCAGGAGCAGGGGACACGGTCAGCGCTTTCCCCGACCCCTTCCCGCGCCGGCCACCGGTGGAAGGATGGGCTCGGCGGCTCGGACCCGCACATCCCCACCGCCTTCCTGCGGCCACAGCCTCGACTCCAGGCGTGCGGCAGCCCCACGGAAGTCGCTCAGAAGCGCTCCCCTGATAGGGGAGACACGCGTGGCCGCTCGCCAGGCGAGCGCTGCCCGGCGGGACGCGCTCCGCTCCCCCGCCTGTACCCACCGGGACGGGGGATGCCCGCTCCCCCCCGCGCGCGTGGCAGCCCGTACCGCGTGGGGAGCGCACCCAGCCTGAACACTCCAGAAGCGCGATCCAAGGATCACTCACCCACGCCTCCCACCCCAGCGGCCGCGGGCCCGCGCGNTGTCAATGAGACCAGGTCGCCCCCGGCCAATCGGCGGCCGCGGCGGCGCGTGGGGTGATGGCGCGTCAGCGATCAGCAGCTGCGATTAGCATAGCCCGCCCCGCCCCCGCGCGCTGAATATTCATGAGGGGGCGGGGCCGCGCCGCGCGTGGGAGCGGCACCGACACCGCCCCCTCCACCGCCCACGGGAAACGCGCCCGGGGCAGGGCTCGCGCCCCGGGGTGCCGCCGGGATGCGCGGCGGAAAGGCCAGAGGCAAGGCGGCGGTGGATAAAGCATGGGGTTTGTCCTTCCCTCCGCAGCGCCCACGGACCCTCACCTCCTGAGGGGCCAGCCTCGACGCTCTCTGGCGCACACCCGCTCCCATCAGGAACGGGAGCAAGAGCCAGGATTCTTCTACTTAAAAAAAAAATAATAAAGTCAATTTTATTCGAGAAAAACCAAATGCGCCCATTGCCACCCTCTCCCCTCATTGGAGGGACTTGGCTCTGCTGTTAAAAAATTCGGGACGTTTCCCTTTCCTCAAAGGCTGCGATGCCACCAGCCCGACACAGAGCACCCTCTCCCTGGGGAAGGCCCCTCCGCAAGAGCCTGCTCTGGTGCGAGGCCATCAGCACAGGTGAGGAAGAACAGGGTGGCTGTGTCCGGTTCCGGGGCCAGCCCCTCACCTGTCCCCATGGCAGCCCAGACACCCGGTGGAGGGTCACAGCCCAAGTTGGCTCCCTCCCTACTTCGGCCCTGCTATCGCCACATGCCCTCGTCTGGCTGGCCCGTGACAAGGAGCTTTGGGGACTCATTTAGAGAGGGTGAGCGCCAAAGAGAAGGGATGGGGCATGGGCTGCAGGACAGGCTCTCGGTGGCTCAGGGCTGGTTCCCCAGCATCTTCAGCATCAGCATTGCTTGCACTACAGCCACCCACTGGCTGCAAAGAGGCCAAGTACCGAAATTCCTCCTGTCCAAAAATTCACTGGGCATTTGCCTCTCTGTGGGAATGACCTGCGGTGGCCACACGATGCCATCGGCCAGGAACAGCTGCCATCGGCATTTTCAACTACGTCTGGACAATGAAACGCACGTTGCTCGGTGAAACAGCCGCTGGGAAAAGGGAAGGTCTGATCTGGCAGAGGTAGCAGCTGTGCAGAGACCAGGTAGAACCCAGTGGGGGGTGCCAATGAGATCACCCGTTTAACAAAACGAAAAGCAAAACTGAGAGGCAGCAGCATTGCTCATGAGGCTGTTTGCTGTGACGCACTCCCCAGCCCACCCGTGTTGGAGGAGGCACCTTCAGTGTGGGGTGTGCTGCAGTGAGGAGGGATCCCTGGGCTCCACCAGAGGCGTGTCCCCCACACTCTACTTCCCCACAGGCAGCAACACCCTGCCCAGGGGATGGCCCCAGTGCTGTCCTGTCTGTGCGTCACCTCTGCAGAAAGGGTATCCCACTTTAGCCCCTTTGGGGCAACCCACCAGCGCCACCACCCAACCTCCACTGAACAAAAACAAAAGGCAACAAAACAAAACCCACAGCACAAATGGAAAAGGAACGGCCAGGCACCGGCCCAAAGCTGCCGAAAAGGGAGCAAGCCACTCTGTGTCCCAGTGGTATCATCCCCACTGCAAGGCACGAGTCCCAGTGTGCTACAGCTCCGACTGTGAGCGGGAGATGCGTGGGCCCTTGCGGATCTCCTTCCGCTTCTCTTCCTTCTTCCTCCTCTTCTCCTCATCCCGCAGCGCCTTCTGAAAGGTGTCAGCACTGGGGAAAAACTGTGGGTTGACAGTAAGGGGTCAGCACGGGGGAGTACCCACAACCTCCCAGACACACAACCCCTCCAAACCCACCAAAGCCAATGCACAAGCCTCACAGTCCAGGGAGCTTTGAGCATGGATGCAGCACAAGGCAAACAGAGTCTCAACCACGAGGCAGGTGGCCACAGAAGGGAAGAGAGGGCACCAGGTGCCCAAAGTAGACCACAGATGGGGAATTCAGTGTTTGTGTTTCAGCCATGCTTATTCAGTGACAGGGCTTTTGGCCATTTCCCACAAGCCACCCATTCCATTCCCCAGCTGCCTGGAGCTGCGACACGGATGGGGAAGCCCATGAGACAAGCTGGCAGCATTGCCATCTTACCTCTGACTGGTCCGTTTTAAAGGGATTGCGGTAATCGGGCGATTTCTCACTGATTCCTAGCTCCTGAGCCATCTGCAGAGCAAAGGGGAGACCTCACTGGGGAGTGGTGCTTCCCACTCGCATCCCCCAGCTGTGGGACCAGGGTCCCCTACTCTCCCACCAGTCCCATCCATGCCCTATGCTCTTCCCCCATCCCTCAGCGCAAGGACAGCCCCCAGTCATGGGGGGGGGCCCTGCCTTCCTTTTAGCCCAAAACCCTCACCACCTCCCCCAGCCTAGCAGCAGAGAGGGGTCACAGCAGGGGGGACGCAGAGCCATACCAGCCGCAGGACCTGGGAG
The DNA here is from genome assembly GCA_013399835.1 of Leptocoma aspasia. Lineage (NCBI taxonomy): Eukaryota > Metazoa > Chordata > Aves > Passeriformes > Nectariniidae > Leptocoma > Leptocoma aspasia. The sequence goes on from VXAX01004192.1 coordinate 212,977, forward strand.
TGGGGTCCCTGCTCGAACACACCCGTCAGGTTGCAGAAGCCGATGCCCCAGCGGATGAGGCTGTTCCAGTTGGAGTTGCGGTCGAAGTAGTGGTGCACAATCTTGGGGAAGCGCAGGACGACGTCCCCGAAGAAGGCAGTGTTCTCCACCACGTGGGAGTATGCTGTGGGGACAGCCAGCAGCCCCATCAGCACAGGCTGAGGGCAAACCAGTAGGCTCCCCAGTATTAATTGGTCAGAGAGGCAGCAATAGGGTCCCCAACAGACAGGGACCAGCCCAGGTCTGGTCTGGATACACAGGGGTTTTGTACCTACCCCAGCACTGATCCCAGGAAGAATACCTGTGGTGCACCAGAGCACCAGAAAAAGGAGGAGGGTAAAAACCAGAGAGGACGTACCATCTTTTATCTTCTCATCCTGAGGGAAGGGCCCATCAGGAGGTACATCAGCCGCAATGAGCACAGCACGGGAGTCCTCCAGCACCTGCCAGAGTCCTTGGTTACTGCCCTGTCCTGCTAGCCTTGCCCTGCACCCTGGAGATGCTGCCACAGCTGCCCCACTTTGAAACCCCATGTCATCCTCCCTTCAGGTCCTAAAGCTCACCTGCCATACACTCCACAGAAACCCCCAACCCTTCCCATTTCTTCCCACCCTTGTGGGCTCAGAGTGCAGCCTGCACTGTGGCTTACTTTGAAGAGTCCCTTGAGCATGATGTCAATGATTTTGTACTGCTGGTTGACGTCATTGAGCTCAATCAAGTTCTTCAGAGCATTCATCTGGTCCTTTCGCTTCACCTCAAACAGCTTCTTATCTGCACCACTGTCAAGGGCACTGTCGACACTCTCTCACCACACTGCTGCTCTGCCCTCTCCACCAGGCCCCCAGCACCATCCCAGGCCCCCCAGTTCTTCATGAGGTGTCTGAGGGGCAGCACCTGAGCCAGGATGAAACACAGATTTCCAGTGAACCCCTTGCCCAAACACCCCAGCAGGACCCTTAACAATGCTGAGAGCTTCTGGGGAGCTTTCTACTTGCCAGTCCATGCTCTGGCTGATGGACTGGAGGAGGAACATGAACTGCCACCTTCCCTATGGGTCTCCACATACTCATCTTTTCATACTTTGCCTGTTCATCAGGGGATGCTGCTGTGTGCTAAGAGCCTGCATTAGCCCACCTCCTCACGGGCAAAAAGTGCCTGTGGCACAGAGGAGACCAAGTGCGACAAGCCCAGGAGTCCTCTTCCACCATCCCAGCTGGTGACCCCAAAGCACTGAAACGTGCAGGCGTGCTCTGCCTTCTGGCAGAGTGGCTGGCCATGCCACTTCCAAGAGCAGACTGGGAAATGTGCTCAGTGCCCAGCACAATGGAGCAGAAAGAACACCAGGCATCACTGCCATTTCTGCTCCTGCACCAAGCCAGGCACTTGGTTAGTAAACCCAGGAGCACGGCTAAAGCCCATCTACAGAAGGACAAAGCAGCAACTTCCCAGTGCTTCTGGATCCTCTCTTTTCCACTTCCTTGTGCCCCTTTCCATGGTCTCTGACCCCTTCCCTGTGCATGCGCTCCCTCCAGCCTCTGTAGCCATTAGTGCACATGTGCTCACGAGAGGCAGGCTGCAGAGGATACAGATTTCCAAGCCAGAATCTACTCTCTGTTTCTCCAGGTCTGTGAAGCTACCCTGGGACAGCAGCAAGGCCAGCAGAAAGGGGCAGATGATGAGAAAATCCATGCTGGCCGCTGCAGCCTGGAAGAAAACAGACAAACAAAACCAACGATCAGTGAGGAGACTTACGAAAAGGAGAAGTCACACGAGCCACTTGGGACCGATGGCACACTGCCCTTGGCACCAGGGTCCTTGCCCACCTCTCCCTTGTCCCCATGAGGGGTCTGAGGGATACAGTGACCAGAGCAGAGCCACATGGTGATGCTGCAGCCAGCCTGCTCTCCCCTGCAAGTGAAGCCCTGGTCTCCCTCTTCTCTCTACCTGCCTCCACTGCCAGCCCCCAGGCATCTGACCCAGCACTGACCCAGCAGAAAAATTAGAAAAAGTCCCACCCCTTCTTCCAAAAATAACAGCTAGCTTTTTGCTGGGTTTGTGAGGCAGAGCAGCCCAACAACCACGACAGCAGGTCTGGAAGGAAGAAAAAGATCACCGAGGGGTTGAAGTCCATCTCTCCTTCAAGTCCCAGTGCAACCAGTTCAGCGACCTCCCCTCACCACTTGGGGTATTGGTACCTCAACCCTTTCCCTCACTACAAGCTGGGTGCCACCTGCGGGTCCCACACAAAAAAAAACCAGTTGAGTCACTGGTGGTAACTTCCCCTTCCCTCCACACAAGTCCCTTCCCAGGCAGCGTCTGAGGCTTTGCAGGGATGCTCCTGGGCAGAGCTGCTCCTGACCACAAAGGTCCCTCAGACAAAGTCAACAGCTGGAGGAAAAGGTCCTTGAGAATGAGGACCCTCTTGGACAGTGTATACCTGGAAAAGGAGAGCAATAGCTCAGTCCCCAGGCAGCAGAACTCAAGGTGGTCTGTCCTCAGGCACGAGGTTTCCACGGAGCTGAGCACAGGCCACGGGCAATTACAGAAGCAACAGCCCTTTCAGAGCCATCATCTGAGCCACCTCTTGCTCCCAAAGGAAAGGCAGATGTGTAAGGCCACCAGAGCTGACCTCACCTTATTACCCACTGTCCTCTTTAGTCTTGAGTCAGTTTGCCTGCCCTGGAACCTGGAAACCTGCCTCTAGAATGCCCTAACACTGAAACAAAACCGAATCCCTTCTTGTTCTTTTCTTGTTGCTTTTCTTTTTTAAACAAATACAATTTCTCCAACTCCAAGCCCATGGAAGAGGCAAAGCAGGCAGCACCAGCAGTCCTCCCAGCCCTGCAAGGATCAGCAGCAGCTCCCACCATGTACCTCCTGCCGAGGCCAAGCCAAGCATCTTCACAGCCCTGGCAAAGCCACGAGAACAGTGTCAGACAAACATGAGAAACCCTCTGAAATATTTTGCTGTTGTGCTTTGTAAAAGGCTACCCCTGGAAAGGAAGAGACCAGAGTAAATACAAGCAGCATTATTGAAGAAGACATGGCTGCCCCTGGTGTGGGCTCAGCAACATGCCCCATGTTTCTGACACGGTGCAGAGCCAGGACAGCAGCACAAATCCCCATGCCAGGTTTGGGGTCTGTCCCCTCTTTCCACTGTGGTGTGAGGCTTAAGCCATATTACAGCCATCCCAAATATCACAAAGCACGCCAACAAGCCGAGGCTGTAAAGAAAATTCTCCAGCCCAGGCAAACAGATGTTCTGTTGGACCTACCAGCCTGGTCAGCTTCCAGGAGACTGCTTCACCCTGCCAAAAACCATGACCCAGGACCCAAGGCCTGGTTCAGCAAGGTGGCACAGGTTTCCCCTCTGCAGAGCTCCCACAGCTGCTCACTACCTCCCAAGCTCTCAGGGAGGAGGAAGTGCAGCAATGCAAAAGCACCAGGAGTGACTGCCCTGGGATCCAGGCTCCTGTTTGCCCCTCAGATCAGACATACCACCATAAGGACTAGGCTGGCTATTTGCCATGTTCATGGAGAACTGGAGAGAGACACTGGAGGTAGCCAGTGGTCTCCCAACCAGGCTGGAAGGCAAAGAGCAGAAATGCTGCCCACAACAGCTCTGCCATGCTGCCTGTGGCAGTCCCAGCATGCCTGCTTAGGACAGGGGCTGCAGTATCCTTCATTTCCAGCACTGGAGTTGGGCGGCTGGAGGATGTTCCACAGGTGCAGAAAGGGAGAAGACGAGCTGCAAAAAACCCTGTTCAAGGCAGCAGCAGAGCAAAACACAGCTCTAGGTCGAAGCAGCTGCTGACCAGCCAGCTGCTGCAGCACAAGGTCCACCAGCCTGGCTGGCTGCTTCCCAGCCTCCGAACAGTGATGGGCTTCTTCAGAGACACAACAGCAGATGCTGGGGTAGAGATGGTCAATGTTCTCAACGCAAATGTATTCAGAGCCTCCTACACCAGCCCTAAAGATTGTCCCACGGGACAAGGTCAGAAGTAGAGGACTGGAGAACCACGCCACAGCGGAAGCCCATCACCTTTTCATCTGATCTGCTGCACTCATTCTCACATCAGAGCTATTTATTTGCCATTGTCCATCAGGGCTGAAACATGCCGGTGAAAATGAAGCAGGGCCCAATTGTTTCTCTCGCCCACAGGGAACTTGGGGCTGCTGACGCCATGTGGGACCACCTCAGATTTATTTCCTTTCGCTGCCCTGGCAATTTCATCCTATTTTAACAGCAGAGGTCATTCCTTCCTCTCCAGGCCACACTATGCAATGGCAGAGATGCCAAAGCTCCTTGCAGATGTTCCTCCGTGCTTTCCCCACAAACTCTCTCATGTCTTCATACCCGCTGAGGGATGAGATGAGACAGAAACACTGCAGAGCTGCTCCTCTCTTCCCTCCCTGCTCCTCCCTGAATTGATTTCTGCCAAAGACAGCTCTGCCTGATGCTCCTAGAGCAGTCCAGAGAGCCAGGGCCTGGCCTGATGCTACAGATGGAAAGGAGTTTCCACCAACATCACCTTGCAGCCCTGGCCAGCTGGTTGTTTCAGCAGCAAGCCCACCAGGCTGTCTCACTGTCTCCCAACCTCTTAATTTAGATGCGTTTTTCCAAAGACATGACAACAGATGCCATGTAATAGATAGTTAGTACTTCCCATTAAAATGTTTTCAATTACTTTATAAATTTTCCTGCAGGAGCCCCATCTGAACCAAGCATCCCTGAGATTTATTCACTTAATGAGCTTGCAAGGCAGAGTCATGCTGCAATGCTTTGGCTCCCAGGAGAAACTTTTGCACGACCCCCCCAGTTCCCCTCTGCAGGCACTGAAATGCAGGGGGAAAAGCATCATCCTTCACCAGGAGCATGCTGTGCCAAAACAAGGAATGAAAACTCCCTGCCCCATGAATCCATTCCCGAGGCGCTCCTCCAACAACCAGATGACCATTAATCTTTTGTTACAGGTGAACCAAAAGCTTCAGAAGTGAAACACCTCTGCTCAGACTCCTCCAGGAGGACATATCTATATGGGGCTTACAGGACCACCTGCTTCAGTTGAAACAGTACTGGCCATTTACACCTGCTCGTCTCCAAAGTCTCCCAACCACCAAGCCCAGAAGCTCACGTAGCACAGGGCTTAGCAGCTCCGATTTCCTACTGTAATTTCCAGCAGGAACGGGTCCATCCCAGCCCACCCTCGTGCCTCCCGTCGTGCCGGAGGGGTTCAAGAAGCACCCTGAGGGGCTCGGGCGGCTGCTGGCACGGGAGATGGGGATTCTCCCGCAAGCTCCGCTGAAATTAAAGGCAATCACACAGGGACGGTGGAAAGGGGACTAGCCGAACCTACCCCGGCCGCGCTGCGGGAAACCCACCCGGAGCCGTGTCAAGCGGAGGTAGCAGGCGGCACACGGGAGGATGCGAACCCTCGGGGGCACGGCAGCTCCCAGGACCGCGGCGGTCCGCTCCTCCCGCGGATCCAGCGCGGGGCGAGGAGGAGCAGGGCGAGCAGACGGCGATGGCACGCAGAGCCCGTAGGGCACAGCCCTTTAACCCAGGGTCCAGGGAGGTGCGCCGGGGCCGCACTGCCCACCCCGCTCATCGGCCACCCCGGCTGCCCGGGAGGGAGGGCCCCTCCCGGGTGTCCCTCGGGGAGCACCGGCCACCTCCGCCCTGTCCCCCGGTGCCCCCGGAGCGGCCCAGGGCTGCTCCCGCCCTTCCCTCTTGCCCCGCCACGGCCCGGTAGCTCCCCTCGCCGCGCTGGGACTCCCGGATGGCTCCCCGGCGTCGCGGCCGGTCCCCCACCTGCGGGCCGGTGCNCCACGCACCGGCGGGCACCTGGAGGGTCTGGAGGCGACAGGACAGCGGGGGCTGGGGCTGTAGTCAAAGGGGTCACTCGTGACCTGGAAGAAGCCTCCCCATCCCTATGGGACACGTAGCGTATCTGCTTCCTCCGGGATCCTGGCTGAGCCCTCACCGCCCCTTCCAGCCCAGAGCAAAGGGACCATCCCGCAGCCCCGTCAGCCAAGGCGAGTGAGCAGAGCACCTCTTCCACAGCACCTCTGTACGACATCGTTTCCCCAGGCAGGTCTGTATTTTGATAGATGAAGGGCATCAACCAAGCCTTATCCCACACAGAAGGAGAAACTGAACCGTTTCAGTAACATAACTTTTTAATTTCAACAAACCTTTTTCTCAAAATGACCAACAAGTGACTTCCTTTGTCCATCTTCTCCCTACTACTCCCTGGGAATGAATGGTAGGATGGGGTCTCCTGTGACATTCTTGCTTCGTTCCTCTGCTCTGTGCCCTGTATCTTCTCATTTCAATCTCCAATGTGTGAGAGGGACACCGCCACGCTTCCCAGACATCTGTCATTGACAGCATGAGTGGAAACCAAAGGAAAGGCATGCATGCTATGGGAATTCCCACATTTGACATATCACTGACAGGAGGTTTTCATTACTAAACCAACCCTCCCCAAGCCATGGAACCTCACTCCCAACATATGTGAGAAACATCAGTGTAGGTAAACCTGAAGAAAAGTCAAAGCTCCATTTTGACCATAAGATTTTGTCTTCCATGTCCATGACTATCTTATTCACGTAGCCTCACTGCTGCACTTCAAGTGCATCTAAGATCCTTCCTAACCACCAAGACTTGAAGGTTTCTTAATACATGAAAAGAGTCAGAAATTAAAAGTAACTTCAGCAATGTAATAAAACTTCCCATCCAAATTCCTTCATCCCTGTACAGAGAAGCAAAATGGAGTGGAGAGGGTCTTCATGGGGCTCAATGGCCTCCACCAGGACAACTTGCCCTCTGAGTGTTCCACAACAGAGCAGTAATATCACATTGGGAGCAAGCATGAGGACAAGCTACTCCTGACAGGACAAACACCTCACCCACCACGTACCCTACACATGGCTTATGACAGTGCCCCACAGTGAAGAAGTCCCCACACCCACAGGAAATCACTGCCATGGCCAATTCCATCACTGCTACACATCTGAGGCAATGCAGTGTGATGAAAAGAGGAAGGCAAAAAAACGTTTCAGAAAAAAACAAACACTGCATCAGGTTCCCTCTTTCTCCACAAGGCATCTGGGAGTGGCCTCTGCCTCCATCACCAGAGAAGAGGATTTAGTTTGCAGTGGCAGACTCTAGGCCCAAACAGAATAAAATCTGGTAACTCCACTCAGTGGTTCCCAAATGCTCTCTGCATTTTGAAAGTGCCTGAGTCATATTTGGGTTTCCACTACTTCATGGGCATACTGGCACTAGATGGCATGCAAACAGAATTAACTCATTGCTCATCCTCCAGGGAAATAAATACAGGGATTTGTTACTGCTTTGAAGCCAGAGACTCCCAAGCCTGCTCCCCTTTTATCAGACCACCTCTGCTTTATAAATGAATGCAAGCCCAGCACACAGACCCATCTTTAATCCCAACTGTCTCCTAATTTCCAAAATGTCTTCTCAGATTAGGACATGATGAAGCCTTTCATCCCAAAGTTAGCCAAGTGTAGAAACCACTCAGAGTTTTTCAATTTTGTTTGCCTTCAGCTGGAACAAGAGAAGGAGCAGCAGATTAAGTATCCCTTCTACATCTGTGCCACACACATTAGCTATCAAAGGATACACAATGTCCTGATGCTTTACACACGTGGTCCTCTGTCCCAAGAGGTGATCCAGCAAGGTCTGAATGATCCCTGACTGTTCTGGCTCCACCTGGTAATGACTACTCTGAATCTGAGGGGTCAGAAAAAAAGAATGATTTCCAGAACAACATAAAACTGTTTGGCTTGCTCCTTCATACTCCCTCCCTCATCTCCACACAGATCAATGAGATCTTCAAAGGCCAAAGCAAACACCTAGGGATTCCCTTCCTGTCTTCCTAAGCAGTCACTGCTCTCTTACCTGAGAAAGGAAGAGGTGAAGAGCACAAGATGTGGCCTCAGGCAGCTCTGCTATGTTGGCTTCTGCTGCCTCCTGAATAATCTGGCTAATTTCTTTTTGAGAAATTATATTGCTGCTCTGATATCTCACAAACTTGAACAAAGGAAAAAATAGAGATATTAAATAGTGGAAGACCCACAGAGTGCAACAGTGACTCATCAGTTGCAAAGACCTCTTCTGTGTACCATTATTGCAGCACCTTAACCACAGGCCTGATTTTTATACCATTTCTAATGGAACCAGTGCAAGTATCTATGTTGATGGTGCTCTGATTTATAGCCAGACTTATTTTGGTTTAAGCTGGGAAGGAACTAAAATAAATGAGGTAACCTTTTAAAACTGAAATAAGAACAGCAAATACTCACAGCAAATACTCTTATATCTGGAGGGAGAAGGTTCACTTCAATAACCCCTTCCTCTCATTCACTGTCTTGAGGGCTATATCTTCAGTATTTCTGCTGGGCAGGACCACGTTCCCCCTCTAGCCCAGACCCCACATACAGCAGGGTAGTATACTGCACTATCTCCCTGCCCTGAAAGTCAGGTCTGTAAGGTTGAGACAGGAACAAGCTGCAATGCCAAGCAGCCAGCTTGCTCCCTGCCTGGGAACAGCAGTTGCATGTTCTCTGCAAGTTTCCCCTCTCCTCCCCAGGGGTCCTAGATGATATAAATAAATGTTACCAACACCAGTACAACAGGAGGTGCTCACTAACAGCAGTCAGTTTCTGCAAGGTGTGGAGGTTCAATTGAAAGTGTAATTATTAATAATGGGCATGAATATAGTCCCAGACAAAGCCACAGCAGTATCAGAGACTGTGCTGCAGAGCAGGTTAACTACCAATAACCAGCCCACGTGCATGGTACCAACATACTGGGAAACATGGGGAACAGCCCACCCTTCTGCTGCTCACCAAAGTCATCAGCCTGAGAACTTCTGGCTGCAGAAAGGACTTCTGGCCCCCACTGAGTAGTGTGAAGAGCAGGAATCGGTGCCATGGCTGCGAAGCAACGTGCAGAGCTGGGAGAAAAGGAGAAGCCAATCAAAGACAGCTGTAAGACTGCCCAAGTGACAGGCTGAACCCAACTAAGGACAGTTTTCAATACTGACCCCAAGTTTTCTCTCCTAGATCCCACGCTGTGAAACACTAAGGGGATATTTTGCACTGTTCTTACTTGCTTTTTAATCTGTCACTCTCTGGGCAAGAGTTCAGTCAAGAGGACAAAAGCTTAATAGCTTTTCAAAGCAGAAAATACATATTGTCCATCTTTGTGCTGGTACAGGAAGAGAAACCTTCTCCTGGGGTGGGAGGGAATATCTTTAGCCTGGGGTTTTAAAAATAATACCCTCCAGTTTCAATATGAGGACAACTCTCCTGACCTCAGTTTTTATTTAGCTGCAGAATACCCTTTGGGTAATGAAGAAAGCCCTATAACAGCAGCTGAACAAACTGAACCTGGATCTGCATCAGACAGTGGACTATGGGGACCAGCCAGGCTGATGGTGGCAATGCAGTCAGTAGAGAAATTGTTCTTACTAAAGAACATACACGATAACATAACATGTATTAGGTAAGGGCATAAGTCTGATGGCATGAAGTCTTTCACTGAATGCTGAAATTAAAATGTTATTACCTTGTATTTATTACAGGTTAGGAGCATGGGATGGACAAATAGATCAGCTGGTATAACTTATTATACTATAGCAACTCACCAGAGTGTTAGAAAGGTCTCTTTTCCACTGCCAGTTACATAACTTCCCTATTGCCACTACAAGAATCTTTTCTATAGGAAAACAACTCTGAAAAATAATGTAAAATATTTTGGGGATATCTTTCATCTGGGGAAAATGAGAAAGTACCAGCACTGTGCATGAGCCTGCTCTGCACATTTGGAAATATCTCTGGACCAAAAGAGGGTTTTAGAAAGCCTCAAGTGAGTCAAATCCTAGAGGCAGAGTCCAAGACAGACTCTTTCCAGTGTTCTTGCATCTTTCAGCCAAATAAAGCTATGACCCTCATTCTGCTTGGAATAAGGAGACTGTTGTTACTGCTGTTATGAACTTCAGCACCACAGCAGCCCAAGTGACAGGTTGCTGCAGCAGCATTTCATTAGTTTAATCCCAAATCAGCACAGCCTCCCCGTAACTTTTTTTTTTATTATTATTTTTATTCAGCCTTTTCATAGCCTCCCCTCAGCTACTGGCTGTCATCCATCTGCAGTATTACATCTTTAGCCAACCACTTCCTCTCTCCCACCAGTGTCCCTTTTGCCTGGTGTTTACTCCCTCCATTCCCTTCTCTGTCAGTGTTTAAACAACTGAAGTGAACAGGTCAGGGTACAGAAAACTTTCTGGTTTAAGAACAGAGCCAGCACCTGGACTTTGTGTCAGGAGGCTGACAATAAGCAGAAGGGTCTATTCTTCCCCCCCAACTGTACAACACAGTCATATTATGTTATACTGAAAACATGGTATACATTAGGTCTGACATGCACTCTGGAAACCAAGGTTGGAATTCACCCCTGGAAATCCAGAATTTCCATCTTCCATTCCCTAAGGCTGCCTAGTATCCTGTTCTCCCTTCCCTTCCTTCAGGGCCAAACTGTGACCAACACTGTCCTTTTGTAAGACACATCATGTTCAGATCCTCCCTCCCATATGTTTATGGTCTAAAGGTTTGATACAATTGGCCTGAAAGTCAAAGACTATTCCTATACTCCTTCCATTCCCAAACCATTCCCTCTTACAGGGTTGGAGAATTACTTTTTACCTTCTGGAAAGCATCTTGGTGTCCAGAGCCAGAGTGAAGGTTCATGCCTGCAGGGGAGCCAGGCACTGTGATCTCATCCCACAAAGCATAATATTAACTTTAGGCACACAAATAATTTTTCTTATTTGGCATAAACTCATTACACATTTGGCATAAACACATTACACATCCAGAGCACTACTGGATAGAGAACAAAGAGCTCAAAATCACTGCAGGAGGGGAATGAGAAGAAGAAAGAGCATGAAGACTTTACCAACATCCTGGTTCTTCACATACAGGTATTCCACTAAGGTTTCTAGGCAGGCAACCACTGCCTGAGAGAGCAGCAAGTCTTTCTGGAATACCAAGAGGAAGAAAAAAAAAACCCCAGTCAACAGCTATTGCAAGAGGAAAATTCATAAAGTGCCAGGATCAGAAGAGTATGCAGCACAGGAAAATAACACCTTTCATCTCTTTCAAGGAATGCAATGTGCTGCAAATTATCTGTCACATCAAGGAGCCAGACAGAGCTACGACGACTTGCTTTGAGACTAAAAAATAATAAGTAACAGCCTCCAAAGAATAAAGATATGAGCCCAACACAGCTTAAGAGTCAAATACAAACTGATGTACTACCCCTGCAGCCCAGCATCACTTGAGCAAGTTAAATGTATGCTGATGCACTCACTACCCCCAAAAGCACCTTGCCAGGGGCATGGGGGATGGACTGGGATTTGTTATACTTTCCCCACATCTGTCCCTATAGATGTGGCATCCCCACAGGGAAAGACATGGGAAGACAGAAATCATCATTAGTACACAGAATTTCAGCTACCCAGTTCAGCAGCAGGGAGCACCGCATAGCTTGATTTACCTTCCTTCTCACTGCACTGTGCTGCAGCAAGAGCATTTTCCCTCCTCCTCATCACACTGTAAGGGATGGAAAATGTAGGCAGAAGAAAAAACAGACAGCCCCTTTGATTCTGGGTGGTTTCTCCTCAGGTTAATGTTGCTGCTTGAAGCCCAACACTATTGTTGTTCCAAAAGTCGTATTTTATATACCTGCAACTGGACATGCACCAGGAGGTTCTGCAGGCTGACAACAAGTGAGAAGACTTGCTGCATGGCAAGGGGGTGCAAGGCAGTGTCCTGCAGTGATGATGGCTGTGGTTGAGTAGCACCTGAGGCTGTGTTTTGGCCAACAATCACCAGCAGGGAGGAGGAGAAGTTCTGCCGCAGGACAGCTCTCAGGAACTGCATGATGCTCACTAGACAGGGAGATGGCTTATTAGTGTGTGTCAGTGTTTTTCTCTGCTCTACCCTGTGTGTTGGGGCCTGTGCAATAGCATGGGAGAGGGTGACAAGTGAAAATGTGAGCTTAATAGCCCACCAGAGTTGTCTGGCAGCTGCTGACAGCTGTAGACAGGAATGGCATCATGAGTTTCCTTGTTCATCTCCTTCTTTGAGACATTAACACAGTTCACACTCAATTCCTGATGTCACTACCAACCTCCAAGGAAGATCTGTCCAAATACAGAAGAACTTCAGAACTTCCCTTTTGCTCTTTCTCACCACCAGTTACACATTTACAAAGTCAAATGGACCAAAGTTTCCAGATTCCCCCCCAGCATCCCTACCAGTCTGTTCCATAGTCACCAGTTCTCCCTTGTTGCTTTTATCATGGTACTAGTGGCTGCTTCCAGACAAATCCCCCTAACAGATGTAAAATACCTAACAGCAGGATGGGCTTCTTATTCCTGAAGATGACTGCATTCAGGACTTCTGTAAAGTCTACAGAGAGTGTCTGGTGAACCTAGAAGAGAATTAAATAGAAGAGAAAAAGTGGTGCTGGTTTGGAGCAGATAGAAAGCTCCATCATATACTTCTAGTTCTTAGACACTACCCCATGATGACCACTGAAAACCAAGGGAACAGCAACAGGGTTTCAGGAGGCTGGCACAGAAGGGAGAGTTACTTCGTTGGACCCTTGCATTTCACTCACCACTAGCCTGAGCTGCACAGCTTCCAAACCACAGTCTACCTTGTCTGTCTTGTTCTCACTATTCCCTGCAGGTCCTCTGGCATGTGGTTGTCAGCCTGCCAAGCACATGAAGTGGCAGGTACAGCCACCACCAAACATGGCTCTACCTTAGCCACAGAGCCAGGCAGCAAGACTGAGGAGCCAGGCAGCCAAAAACCAGCAGTGGCCAGAAGCTGTCCTTGCCTGCTGGAGCTGGGGCCTGCTGAGAGCCCAGGGATAGGAACTATTGCATGGTTGAAAGCGGCAGAGGAGTTTAGGGACTTGGGAACTAGGTTGATGACCTTAGGACTGACCTTAGGAAAGGTCGGTCTGGGAGGGAAATCTGCAATACATTGTTTACTTCACAGAACAACCATTCAAGAGCAAGGGCATGAAGTCTCAGAGAACATCAGAAGGGTTCAAACTCTTCAGCAAGCCAGGGAGTTGATATGGGAAGGCAGGCATAAGGATCACAGGGCTGATACATTTAAATACTCTTCTGAAGACAGAAATATTCCACAGGAGAGCTAAGAGTAGCTCCTGCAACATGGTGGCAGTGGCTACTCATCTTAGAACTGACAAGCCAAAGCCTTTAATAGTCTACCATCCACGAGCCCTGTTTATTCACAGGGTAAAGACAGCAGCAGTAACACAGTTAAGATGTAAGCTGGCTATGGCCAGACAAGTCCTCACTATTAACATCAGCCTGAGATGAATGTGGCCATTTCTTGAAGCCATTGCTCTCTAAAAAACTGCAGGCTCAGGGAGACAGGCCATCATCAGCTCATATTCACAGCCACAAAGGTGCTCTTATGAGAGTCTCCAGGATGCTTTGTGCTGCTCCAGCTACACTGAACAGCAGAAAGAAGCAAGAGAAGTGACTCTTCCACTTCTTCCCCTTCAGCAGAAAATTAGAAACACTGACACTTAGAAATGCTGAAGATTAGAAACATTGAAGCAGTCTTGAACCGTTTCCATCTCCCAGCTGTCTCTGAAGTTTCTGTCCTCATCTCTGGTGCAAAAACATTTTTGGGTTGTATATCATAGCACATCAAGCCAGTGGTATTGATAAAACCAAGCAACAGGCTTATAAGCCACTAATGATTGCACTTCAAGGATCAATACGAGCTGAGAGCATCACTCCCACATGATGAAGCTCAACACTTGACACTTGACACTAGAATGTCGTTTGGGACTGGCACAACACCAAACACAGCCCTGACTTGGAAACTGAGAAGGCAGGCTGTACTTAGCAGCCCGCAGAGCAGGGCCAGGCTGCATTCCCACAGCTGACAGTCTGTACAAGTACCATGCTCCAAGCCCTAAGCAGAGGCTGCACGCTGACGAAGTAATGGATGCAGACTTGGCTCCAGCTGGTCTTCTGAAAAACATCTTCCCTCAGCATTAGAAATCCAACCCTTGCTTTTCTACGCACATGCATGCATGTCCTTAATGTGATTTTATCATCTGCAGACAGGTGTACCAACTCCCAAAGAGCATACTCTGCTGGGCACAACTGCAAGAACAGAGCTTACAACTCATGACACGCTCTCTAATTCCCTATCAAGAGAGGTCTGGGTAGATACTTCAAAAGGAAACATTTTCCCTTATATTGGCATTGGAAAGTGCTTCCTTTAAAGCTGTAATTCCATTAATAGCTGACAACTCCAGCTTAGATGTCTTGTTGGACTGCAAAGTATCAAATACAATGACAGCTGCCCACATTCGTAAAAGCTTGCTAATATTGAACAGTTACTTGCCAATAATAGGTTCTATTTCACTATCGATCATTTTAGTAACAAAAAAGCAGTTTACAACACAGGAGCCATGCCTTCCACCCCCAGTCTTCCCTTGAGAAAGTTTTTAAAATGTATTTTGCTGTATCCTGAAGAGGAAAGTGATTTGGATCAGGAAGGCTGGGTATGCACTTCTCCCTGCAGGACTTGTGCCCTTCTTTAACTCTTCAATGATTCATGTCTCAGACCTTCAGGGACATGCTAGCTTCCAGTCCTGCTGGAGCGGTGCAGCAGGGAGTAACTTGTGGACAATAACCAAAGAGAAAGCAACACAGTCAGATTACAGGCCAAAGCAAAACACTTTCATATAGATATAGAGATATATTTACACACATATTTATTTTTAAGGTTTATCCATGTGCTGACTCTGAACACTAGAGTGGTTCTAACCTCAGTATTGTAGCGATGCTGATAAAGCAAAAGGGATGCCACCAACAGCCATCCAGAGCACAGCAAGGCATCCTCAGAGGACAGGTAAGCAGGTCTGGAAGGAGGGGACCACAGCCAGGTGCAGTCTAAAACCTTCTGCAGGAGTTCTAGGAAGGACACGTTGGAGAGCAGCACAGCCACTGCTGCATGGGAGAAACATAATCAGAGAGGGTGATGGGATGGCACAGGTTAAACCAGCTTGACAAGCACAACAGAAGTGCAGAGCACACCCCTGCTGCAGTGAGGTAGCCCAGCTGCCACAGCTCATCTGAGTAAGGCTGTCCAGCTACTGGTATTCCTCTCCCAGAGTACAAGCAACTGCTCAGCCAGCTAATCAGCTAACAACACAATAGGAAGGTCAGTTAGAGCTTTTCCCTAGTATTGTTTAATTTTTTGAATTATGACAATACCAGGATATTTCAAGCTAGGCATCACAGGCCCACTGCTGTGTTTATGAACAAGAAAAATACAGTGATTCTGTCTTTCAGTAGCCAATTATTGAATCATCAGAAGGCAGCAAAACCAAACCAAACTCCTCAACCTAAAAAACCTCATCCAAAGTATGAAATGGTCTTTAATTATAATGCTGTGTCTGGATGGGGAAACATCCCCTTTACCTTCTGAGACAGTTAGAATTCAGTCTCTGATTGTCAAGCTACAACCTCACTGAAATTAATTTAGCCATCAATACAATCTTCCCTCACCTCTCTGTTGACTACAAGGTGTTGTCTGATGAAGGCTCCAGTACAGAAAATTCAAGGATGGCTGCAGGAGGTCAGTGTCCCTTGGCCTGCATTTCCCACAGAGATTACAGACTGGAAACAAAAGAACAGGTGTAACAAGGACACCAACTTAACAAAGCACTTCAGCAAATGAATGAAGTCAGTCAGTGGGGAGGGAATTCAGACAAAGTGAAAATAAACAGAGCATGGTACAAAGCAACAGGCACCTGCTCTGCAGTGTTTGCTTTAGAATGGACAGTGCAGTGGAGGATGATAAGAGGCGGGGGGGGAACTGAAAAGGGTATATTAGAGGGCATATATCAGGCAGTAATGAATCCAAGAGCAATGCACTTTAGGTTATCTGTTTCCACAGTGAAAAAACCTGCAGTGTGAGTTTGATTCTAGTACTAGAACAAGCATAAACAACAATGTGACTTTCTCTCAGGGTGACCAGACTGGGGAACGCCATGACAGCTGTGCTCCTCCACTCTCACCAACTCTACTCACACTAGGAGTAAAATGTCATGTTTGTTGTAAGCACCAAACGCTTAGCAACAATGTTTAGTAAGAGCTAGGGAGGGAATTCCAGGATGCAGGGCTAAGCAAAACTGTCATTGGAGATCTTCTGGAGAGCTTACAGTTTGAGTAAGCAATTCTCAAAAAACATGCATCAACATGCCTCTTCCATCTAAGAGGCCTCATTAGAGAAGAGTGTCTTGAACATCCACCCGTGGAGAACACAGTCTAAAGGCCAAGGGGAGAATAAATGAGGTGGCTGGGGTAGGGAGAGAATTGTGAAGAAAAATACAAAGCAGAAAGCAAGAGCAAAAGGAGCTTGTGACTCCTGAGAGAAGCTGAGCTGTGTTCTGAAATCACAGCAGCAAAAAAGGTTGGGATAAAGAGGCCGTGGTTCTTCCACATCCCCAGTTCCCTCGGCTAATGAATATCTGAGAAATACTGCTTCTTTACAAGGGCAACACAGGCAGCCCTGAGATATGAAATATTTCAAATTGAAGGGAATAGTCCTTCAAAGTCTGCTGGAGAGACCAATTTGTCAGAGCAGGGAAGAGATGAGAGGATGGATCAGCTGAATTTTCCACCTAGTATCTATTCTTTTTTCACAGCCTATATGAACCTCCAATAGTCAAGTAAGAAGGCAGAAATCACCAAGTAAGGATCACCAGACAAGACAGCAGGTTATGGTATGGTAAACAAACACAGCCTGTTCTTCTGCCTTTGGGGTGGAGTGGGCAAGCCCTGCAGTTGATTGGGAGCCATATACTCTGGATTCACATTCCAAGGAAAGCCCAGTTTCACTAGACTGCTGGTTCCTGATAGCTGATTAAAAGGACATGACTGTGGCCTGAACCCCACAAGACTGTTCTAGCAAGGATGGACAGGAAAGGATGATTCAGGAAGCACACCAGCCATGTGGTCATGTGCCAAACCAACAACAGTCACTGATCCTGAAATCATGTCATGGTCACGGGAATACTTTGGCCCCTTGTGAGGTTTCAGACAAAAAATGTATTGTAAAAGCAAGAGGAAGAGAACCTGGGTCTTGTTAACCAAATTAGTTACCACAACGCTTTACAATGCTCTGGCTATGAAAGTGTCTCAAAGCAACCATAACTATAATGTAAGGTCAATCTTCTCTCAAAGGACAAAGAGCAAGCCCCTAATAATTTTATAGAACAATTAACAAACACTTCCCTGGGAGAAGATGGATGCACATACTCACCCTGATGAAGCAGCTTGAAGTCTGTGCTGTCCAGCTCCCTTATGCCCTTGCTCCGCAGCTGCACCAGGAAAAGAAGGCTCAGCAAAACAGGCAGGTTCCTGTTAGCTAAGAAGGGCACAGACAGCTTAGCTTGTCAGTGAACTCCAAAGTGTTGTACCTTAAAGTGTGCCAGGAATTGTTAATTTTCTGGCTCCAGAATAAAGACACACACACACAGAGCCTCAACTTTATTCTCATCTCTGCAGTCCCCTCTGGATCAGGTCCCCTTTCTGCCACTCTGGTTTGGCCTGAGTTACACCTGAATCCTGCCAACACCATTTTAGGAGCAACAAAAGAAGGGGGGGAAAAGAGGCTAGGGTCATGTACATCCATCATGACCTATGTAGGGAGCATGTTCCTCACACTTTGAAATTGATACTGCTAATAAGCTAGAAGTCACTAGCCCTTTCGAGACTGCTCTCTTCCTGCCCACTTGACCATCACTGTTACACTTTTGACAGCAGCCCAGCTGCACAGCATTTGTTCTCCTCCATCTTGTGAGACTGGAAAAATGCTACCCATCCCATCCCATCCCATCCCACAAGGAAGGGCAGAGATAGAAGTGAGAACCCCACACAGCAGGCCTGTATGTAAGGAAAATGGAGCTACTTAGACCACCAACCCCCCAGGGCAATCCTCTCCCTACTATCCACTTTTTTGCAGTGCTGCAAACAGGTAAAGATTTTGTTTTGTATACAGCCATACCTACAGCAAACAACTATCACCTCCAGTAAACATTTTCACAAAGGCTCATTGGTTTTCAGTTTTGAGGAGGAAACATTTATGGGTGTCTTTATTGTTAACATATTCCTGATGGAGTCCCACTGTTGGGCCTCTTTCTTGTCTAAAAGCAGGCTACTGTTTGAATAGGGATGCAGATCCCCCGGACTTAACTACCCCAGGCCTCACAGAGAGCTGCCTGAGTGCTGGGAGACAAGGAAGTCTGTCTCCAGGGTACATCTGGTGTTTGACTTTCTGGATGGGTGGCCAGGATGTCAGTTAACAAATTCAAGATGCAACACAAAGAAGAGCTATACATATTAGTAGCAGCAGAAGGGCTCAAATCTTGCAAAAGCTCCTCTAGCGCAGTGTCCTACCTCCATCACCAGTGGTTTGGAGGAATAGGTCTGACTCCCACTATAGGAAATGGATACTTTGCATCCCCACAGCTCCTGGCATCCCTAGATCAGCGACAGAGCAACACAAGTTCAAATGTGCACAATTCCAAACAAGACCAGATCTAGCAGATCTTGTAGCCTCGTGCTCTACCATGCTCCTGCTTTCAATGCCCCTCCTCCAGCCTACTGACTTTGCTGGAAAAATGCTGTCCATCCCTTTGCTTTCTTGTTGTCTCCATCCCAACTGCTGCACAACAAAACACTTGAAACAGAGCAAAACTGTTAAAATCATCAGTGACTCCCTCAGGAACAAGTAAAAGTTGTGCTAAGTCCCTATCCTAAAGGAGCCAAGGACATCCTAGCACTGCTCCCTCTTTCAGTTCAAGCTCGCAGACTGCTTTGCACAGCACCTTTCTTAATGGGACAACAGTTCCAACATCACAGACAGGGCTAGTAAGGAAAACAGGGGTTTCCCACAGTCACAGCCTTGCTCTCTTTGAGGGACTTAACAGTTACAAGACCTGGTGATACCACAGTCCCTGTTTGGGGCTCAATATCATGAATGATTCAATCCTTACTCCTGGTCTCTGTGTCCTAGGAACTGTGTACACTCAGGCACATCCAGCTGTTTTGCACAAAGAAGAGGCAAAATGGAGGATGTCTTTCAGCCACCAGTTGGGCCCCTATTCAAGCAGGAAAATTTACCAGCACAGGTCTCCATTTGAACACTTACAGCAGTATACAAGAACCTTGCTTTGGTTTAACAATCACAGTTTGAAGCCAAAACAACCTAAATTAGAAAAAAAGGCTCCCACTTGAAAATCAATCTCTGAAAAAGGAAACTAAATTAGTAAAGTTCTGTCCATAAATTTCCTCATGCACGTAAGTACTGACGCCACATCAGCAGTTCAAACCCACTTTATCCCAGACTGTGTCCCTACAGCTAGTTGATCTTACAGAAAGACCAAGTCACAGAGGTGGGGTCACCTTGTAGGGTGGCTGAGCTGCTCTCTACCAGCAGCTGCTGCAGAATCTGTAAAAATCGGCTCCGAAGGAGGTCACAGACAAGGATATCCTCATTTCTTTCCAGGAAAGTCCTTAGAGTCATCAACACTTTCCAGGCCACTTCCACAGAGCTTGAGCAGACTAGGTCCTGCAAAGGAAGAAACAAACACATTACCTTTCTACCCTGATTAGGCAGAAGTCACCACTATTTAATACCATTATGCTAATCTGGTGCCTTGGGAAACAGACTAATAAAGCACCATTAAGATTAAGTATGTCCTGATTAAATAGAGAACTGAATAAAGCAGAAGGACTCATGTCTGTTAGGCACCTCTGAGTAATAGCCCATTTAAAGAATGATTTGGCTGTGTAAGTGTAAGGGTAACATACATTTAAGGTCACAGTTTTAGACAAGTGAGACCTAAACAAAAGAACAGAATCTCTGGCACCTCTGCTCTCCTTATTGTTTGGAAAAATCAGCTTGCATATTAAAAATGATTACCTAAAATCAAGCTTATGAGTCAGTCCAGAGTTCCTAACTTTCAAAAGGCTGGCAGCCTTGTATGTGCAGTAGTAACATAACTAAACTGCATGAAACATACGTAAGCTGGGCAAGCAATCAATCACAGGAAAGGGAAGAGTCATGTACACAACTCACAAGCCTGCCTCTTGACTACACAGCTCTGTCTGGAGTCTCTGAGCTGAATCCCACAGCCAGAAGCCTTAATTTGGGCATAGTCTTCATGTTGAGGTATATAACATTAAATTCACTTGCACAGCATGTACAGAGGCAGTTGTGTAAATATCAGACAGAAAATGCCTGGTAGTGCTGACATAATATGACTATCTCAACACATATTACGTCAGCACTACCCCTCCTCTCTTCCTGCAGTAGTCCTGGCTACTGCATTGCAAATGGTAGAGTTGAAGAGGTAAACAGGAAACTGGTCCCAGCAACTGAGCCTCCAGCCTGCCTGGACAGCTTGCTGCCTCTCCCAGCTGCCTTCCCCTATCATACAGCAGTAATGCATCCAAACTTGGATGATGCAGAGAAAATGGTTGTGGAATCCGTACCCAAGAAAAGCAAGTAAGGTAAGAACAGGCTGTCTGTGCCAGAAAAAGCTCTCTAGTTCTGAGCTGAATTCCTGCCTCTACCAGAGACTTTCACAAATAAAGAGCAGGGAGATTCTGCACAATCATCTCTGCTGACATAGATCTGCTCCATATGACATTCAGGAATGTAATCTAATGTCTCTGCTCACTGAGAGAGCACCTCAGACCTGGAGCATGGAGAAGACAAGTGGGATAGTGTGTTATCATGACTACATTCATCCCCAGATGAACACACACAGCACAAAATGACCTGAACCAATGGCCACAGCCTTCCTGATCCTGGCAAATGCACCATTGTGTTAATTGGTTCCTTCCTACCCAGAAGCTCAAGGTCTCAGATGAAGTCACTAACCATCTGTTATATCTCATCCAGACAATTATTTAAAGCAGATAAGCAAATAAGTCATCCTTGGAAGGACATTCATTTTTGTTTCACTGTACCATGCAGAGGTCTTTCCACTCCACTAGTGCATGCTGAGGCTTAGGTTATTCATCTCATAAGTTTTCTTTACATCTGACAGTATATTTATCCCTGCATATTGCACTGTTTTATTATCCATCTAAATTCAGATTGATTATTCTCTTCCACAACTGAAAGGTGAATTGTCAAAGCCTCTGATTTATTACAACTCACTTTAAAGACTGGAACAGAGCTAAATGAATTTATTTCTGCAAGAGCATATGGCAAGACAGAAAAGGGAAAGCAGGAATGTTGTGCCATTCAGGGAAGGGAGACACTGTTTATGTTTTGCTTATTGACAGACTTGCTTCAGTTTATGGAGTGATAGGTTCCAAAACTACTGCCAAAGGTAACAGTGTGGACAAGCCTCATGGGACACTTCACCTCCTTAATTTGTCCTGATATGTAAACTCATTGATCACTTTTACTAATGCTCTGCAATGGTATCAAATGCCTGGATGTTGTTACCTACTCTGCAGCATCATCCCAGCTGTGAAAGAGCTGCCCTAAATGAGAGCCCTCCTATCAGCCATTTCAGTAACCTAGGATATAAAAATTTACTCCATAGCCTCTTAGATCAGAACAAATATGTTCTGTAATGCCCAGTGGATGCCCACTCAGAGTCAAGCCTTGCTTCCTCTTACTTCTTTACCATCTGCTGACATGGGTTTGCCTTCTCAATGATAGTTAGTTTTAATCTCTCTAAGGGACTGGAGAAGAAATATCACAGCTCTTAGCTTTTCCCCTTACAGGCAAATCTCATGTTCTTCTGTGGAAAAGTTAGCAAATATTTACTATGTGACTGGCTCAACAGTCATGGGACAAGAGGCCACTGATGGGGAGGGGTGACATGAAGGTGAGAGCAGTGGAAGTGAGAAAAGGCCTCTAAGCAGCCATCAGGACACAGACTGTGTCATGATTAACATGGGTTAACAGAGCTCATTACACCAGCTAAGGCAAACACACTAGCCTGCTACTTCAAGGCCCCTTTCTCTCCTGCACTGATTAATTTTCCCTGTCACTTTTATTTTATCTTTTAAGAGCAATAAAACATGTTATTTGCAGTCCTGAAAACTCAAGAATACTTCAAAATTCTCTGACAAGAGTCTGCAGTTAAAACCAGACAAAATGAAAACCTCAAACAAACAGAAAGCTGTGCCCTCAAGACCTGTTCTCTGCACACTGCTTTTTCAAAGTTCTTATTCATTATACCCTTTTCATCTATCAGTAGCAAAGCATTGCTCCCAAATTTGCAGAACAGCTTCTTCAAAGGCTGGCACTGAAGAATCTGAAGTACTCAGCTGTGTATCTGGATAGAGGAAGGAATGGGATTTTTCATGACACATATCAGCATAACTCTTCAGATCCCTCTCCAGCCAACTCTCAGAGGATCCCTTCCTGCCACAGTAGATGGATGACAGAGAAAGAGATAACACATATACAAGATCCCATTTTCCACATAAGGCTTCCCTGGCCCGTGGAAGTCTGTATACACACATGGCCCTTTCTATCAAAATCCTTAGCTTCATAACATCACTAAAAGCTTGAAGAACCAAAAAGCCCCCAAAATCAGGGCCAGGATAGCAGCCCGTTCTTGTGAAAGCCACATACCAGTAAAATAAGCAAAATGCTGGAATTGCTCTTCAGAATGGGAAGCAATGGGTTGGCACTGCTCAGCTGATCGGATGAGCCAAAATCAGCTTCTTCAACCTCAGCCTGCTTGCAGTCCTCCCAGGTAAACCAGAGCTGGAGGACTTGGTGTCCAAATCTCCCCATAAGTTCAGGGTAGCGCAGGAAGAATTTCAGCAGGAGAGGACAATGGACATAGACCAAGCTCAGATCTGGAAGATTATCCAGGATCCTTCTTATGGTAGACAAAGACCTCTGGGAAGAGGGAAAGGGGAAGTGAGACAGAGAACAAAATAATCACTGAGTATAAAATACCTGAAGTGATGAGACTTTACTGCAAGAAACAGTCACACTGCCTTTTCAGCAGACAATCAAACACATCAGTTGAACATTATTTTGTGAAGCCCATTTGCATCACAAAGGCTAAGAAACTTGTAGGCTTTATACAGAGCTCAAAGCTGTGCAGCAGCAAAGAGCCATATGGGAACACTAGAAAGCCTGCTGCAGAGGCTGAAGATGTGTTTGGGAGACCGAGCTATGAAATTTATTATATTCTGTATGTGAATTCACAGCCTATCCAACGCAGTTACACTTCCCACACATACACAAGTTTATTCTGTCAAATCTATATTCCCCTGTGAGTTTTCATAGTTAACTTTGCAGAGTGTAGATGCACTGCACAGCCTTCACTCATTCACTGCTCACCACCTATGCCAAAATACTTTCTACAAGAAGGTTGATGTGAGTGGGGAGAAACCTTCATTTCAACAAAAAGGCTCCAAGAGGTAGGAAAGAAATCTTCTTTTACCAAGTCCAGGGCTTTGCCTTTGTCCTGACAGACAGCAAGGAGGTAAAATGCAGCTCTGAGTATGTATGGAGGGGGACAGTCTCCATGATCCTGTGCTGATAGGAGAAAATTTCTTACAGCTAGAAATAATTCTGCATCTGGAACAAACCTGCATTGAAGGAGATGGGAATGGAAACAGTAACAATAGATACACTTTAGCCACCAATACATGGTTTGTAATGGCCACAAACCCACTTGCTTTGTATACTCTTGACTTACCTGTCCCCAAAGGTGTAGGCAAAGTATAAGAGTAGCACAAAACAGTGCTGGTGGCTGCAAAGAGACTGATCCAAAAAGAAAGGCTCAGGGGTTTCAGATAGGAGGAGAAGACTTTCAGTAATGGTGTAGTTTAACGAAGGGAGACCTTTCTGCAGGAGCTCAGACACCTCTTGCTCTAGAAATAAAAATATAAGCAGGCAGGAAATGATGAGCAATGTCTATGGAACAACTCCACAGTGTGCATACACCAAGCACACCTCTATGATTTGGCATCAATAGTGGTGTGAGACCTGATTTAACAGAGCAGGCTTTGAGGATGAAAAGACACTTCTGTTTGACATTCCGAGCCCTTTGCTGATGCTGCCTGTATGGTGACCAACCACTGCTAATGGGAAAAGTGGCTTTTCTGATGTAGAAACTTTCATCTCATTTTTTTGGGACTCAACTATTATGGAAAGTCACAGTATAGGCAGAAAAGCTTTATAGAATATGCCAGAGGGAAAAAATTACCTTCATCTGCAGATATGAGTGGCTATGTGGCAAGTAATTTTGTTTCAATTAAGCATGCACAGCTGTGCTAATAAATGCCCCCACATAAACAAAACCACAGGCAAATGAAATGCATTCTTTCAGGTAGGGTTCCAAACTCTTCAAAAGGCATTTTCTGAGTGTTTTCTGTGCCGGTCCTTGCTGGACCAGCTTAAAAACAAGCTGGGGAAAAAAATCTCTTAGTCTCGCTATGTGTGTCCTCTCTTCCCTTCTCCTTTGTCCTTTTCTAATTTTTTTTTCACCTGTTGCCTAAACAGAGGGTGGCAGGGCCTCAAACTAAATGAAGCAATCTTTCTCTTTCCCCAAACTTGCCCTCCTGAGAAGAAGTTCTCCTCTTTTCTGTGGCTGAGTAAAGGTTCAGGCATAAGCTGCAGAGGAAGCTGGAACAGGTGTGATTCAGGACAGGATTACTGTGAAGAAGAGCAAAAAGAGACAGTAAAGAAGGCTAGAAACATCCTCTTCCTACTTCTGATATCATACACTGTCTGCCAGAACCTCATTTTACTGAATGACCACATACAAGCACCGGCCCCATCACAAGAAGACTCTAGAGCCAACCTAGGCTTCCAGGAAAATGATGAGTTCCCAATGGACTGACAGCTCACAGACATGGTGGGTGTGTGCAGTGGCAACAGTGAACATGTTCATACCTTGGGCCAATGTGGATACAGTGGGGTATTCTCACAACCATCACCTCTTGTCTACACAGGGAGTCCTACAAGGACAGGACCCCTAACACTGCAGAGAATGCAAGCTGTTTAAGGGGAGCTCACAATACATGACTCCACTGGCAAACAACACTTAGATTTTTCAGCAATCACATTGCCAGGAATGAACACTGAAGAATGCCAAAATATTGACTAAAAGGATGGGAACAGCTATTTCCAGGTATTTCTCTCTCTCCAACCACTTCCTTGCAGAACAGGACATTAGCAGACATCTGTGACACACCATCCTTGGCACAGCACAGTGCTCTATTCAGAGACCTAGATCACTCCCACCACATACCACTCACAGGCACAAATGCCCCTGCTTGAAGTTCCACACTAGTAAACTGGACTAGGAGTGCTGTGTGTTTTGTTTACTTTTTAAATGAGGTACAGTCACAGGAAAGAAGAGGTAAAACATCTCTGCAGACACACAGAGTGTCTCTCCAAATACTACTCAACCTAGAAGTCATAGCCTCTACTACAGGAGATCGTTTGCAATGCCTGCTACTGAAGTCATCCTCCTCCCCCCCGTTTCTAATACATTATCACACCATGAGGAACAACAACAGTGGTAGTAAATGCCTAGGAAGCCAGAGCTCAGATGGAACTGATGCTGCTGGTGCTTCTCTTCAGAACACCCACTGATCTGACTACTCCAAAGTCAGGCTGCTTTATCTCTATCTGGGCAACTCACGACAGAGCACAGAATTCTCACAATGCTGTGTGAGAATCCATCCACCCCCTACCAAACTGCTTCTCCCTTCTCCCACATCAAGCTCTTCCATTGTCAGTAACCATTTACACTTTTCAGTATGACACAACCATTCTTGAGTCTTTCAGCTTCTTGTCTTGCCTAATCAGGTGTATGAGATAAGGCATGATCTACTTTCCCATCTGGAAATTTTTGGCTCACTTACAATGCACACATCACAATACCTCTGTACAGAGCAAAATCTGGCCTTCAGCTCCAGTGTCAGTCGGATGAAGGACGAGGATGCTGGACAGAAAGCAAGACAGAGATGTCAAAGGGGCACAGAACATGTATGATAAGAAAAAGAGTAGGCAGGTCCCATAACCACCCCCACACATCTCCATACAAGCCTGGTGAAGAGGGCAGGCCATCTCAGTAAGAATACATATATTATGCTGCCTCTCGGAAAGTAAACTACTCCAAGTTTGGGTGTGAAGGGAGTATCTGAGATTCATTTGTTTTCTCAGGAGGAGAAGTGAAGATTTGCCAGTTTCACATGTTTAGAACAGAGGAATTGTCTACATCACCTCTCAGATGTGTGAAGAATCAGGCATACATAGACTAAACTAGGATTTCTACATAGTAAAATCCTGCCAACAATTCCAGCATAATCCCTGTCTACAGGAACAGCCAATTCAATTCTGAATTATTCCAGAGGGAAGGATAAAGCTGACACAACATTCTTATCCAAAATAAAACCTGTCCCATCATCATTGCTAGACCAAATAACTTTTCCATCCTGCTGAACATGACTATGCACTCCATTCTTACTCATATAAACATGTAATAGAATCCTCCACATAAAGTCTCAATGTTAGGCTCATTGCCTCAGTAATATGCAGTAGCAGCAAGTTCCACCAGTTAAGAGCACAGAGAACATGACCCCACAATACCCCCATACCCAGCTTCTTGGAGAACTTATTGCGCATGCTTGGCACCGCTGTGAAGAGAGTATTGAGTGTTGAGATGAAAACCTCCGTCACTGACGGGCTCACAGCCCTTTCCAGATAGCTCTGTGGAAAGACAAATACATCAGGTGCACAAGATGCTATAAACACTGAAGGCAGCAGCTTTCTTCCAGCCTCCTGCCTGCTCAGATTTCTAAATCTGCCTGCTCAGGTTTCTAAATCCAAACTAATGGAGTAGCAGCTCTTTTACCAAAATGCCTGGCAGCAGAGCAGGCTCACAGAGCACTTTGAATGCAATGAACACTCCCCCCTGCCAGCGCTATGCGTCGTGCTGGTAACTCTGCAAGACATCACACCAGACAAGAAACTTCTTCTGGATTCCAACAGGCAACCAGTTTGGCCTTAATGCACAGTGACTGACATTACTGCCCACGCTGCCCTGGAAGTTACTGCTCTCACAGGTCAGATGGCTAATTCTCCTACACAACATAGGACATATGTTTAAGTGCAGCTGACTTCAGCAACACTTAACACCTGTGCTTCAGTGTTTCACTGAGCAGTGGCAAACACAGGCATTTGAGCTCTCTACAGAATGCAGACCTGAACTGTTTAGAACAGAATGACTCAACTCTTGTTGAAGGTCACTGGATAATTTTCTCACAGTCCATTAATTTTTACCCAAGTTCAATGAGCAAGAAACAGCACACTGACTCCAGCTTTGCCAAGCTGGACATGCACCGCACCCTCCCGCCAGGGAGGAGAACAGCAGTGCCACTGCAGCTGCCTACCAAGAGATTGGTTAAGGAAACACAAACCAAAACATCTCCAAGCTCCTAACAACTGCAAGAATCCATACACCTGTACGTGCCACAAAGCACAAGCAAACTTTCCTAAACATTAGGAACCACAACAAAAGTCCCATTGTTTTGACAGTTCTGCTTGAAGTGTCTTAGGGACACTAGGGCCTTGAAGGGCCTTAGGGACAGGCCTGTAGGGCACTAAAGCACTCATGAGTCTCCACAGCTACTTTTTAAATCGTGTCACAGGCCTTACTGAGGCACATTGCTTAATACTGCCCATGCAGGCTGGGCAACCTCATCAGTACCTTCTGGGAAGAAGCATAGAAATGAAACTGCAGGTGCAAACCACGGCTGCTCTCTGGGACACAGTCAAGTTTTGAAAAAATGGCAGAAGTGGAAACAACAGTTCAGGCACCCTTCATTTTCTGACACATCCAGAGCTGCAATGGATCCCACATCATGGTAGGTAGGCTATGGGATTGCACAGTCTGAACAAAGACACTGACATCCATATGGAAACTTTATGAATTTCTGCACCCTCTGAGAGCATACACACTTTTGCATGAGTAATGAATAAAAACGCTGTATAATTCCATATTTGGCTGTGGAAAAGTGGCAAATGCCACAATTGTTCTCGGTTTACTTGACATGCCCTCTTTCCCAAAAAAACATTTGTGCAACCCACTCTTGGTGCTTGCAAGCACCTTTCCAGGTACCCATGGAACAGCCCAAGTTCAAAAGAAATCCTACCATGACCATGGGGATGCAGAGACTGTCACAAATCCTCAACAGGAACTCAGAGAAGTTGCTTAGTGTGTCTTTGCTCTCAGAGTTGGGGGCAGTGAAAGCATTCTCCTGGGCCATGAAGTCACCCTGGAATTCCACTGCTAACCTACAAAGACACAGTGGATAACAGAGGAAAGAGGAAACCTCCTCACTCTGTAAAGGAAGCCAGGAGATAGTACATTTTAATCACAATTTTCACCGAAAGGACCCACAAATTTTCGATGGGTTGGAAACAGAGGAATCTGGCAATCACACTCAGTTACCTCTTGAGTGAAGCTATTAAAAGTCATCAAGGTTGCACAACAGGACATGTTGGGAAAGGAAGATCTCATTTCTGTGAAGAAAGCATCTGCTGTGGGAAGCTCTGGTGTAGCAAGACTGGTTTTCAGCCATACCAGAGTGCCTGATGCACAACACAGCAAACCTTGTGAAAATTAGCCAAGGGACCATTTAGCTGATATAAAATCCATGACAGAACCCAAGTGCCCTCTAACACCACCCCAAGACTCTGGGTCAGTGCAGAAAGGCATATCTGATTCTGACTGAATTATCTCAGCCAACCCAAGTGATGTAAGGCAAAAACTAATTTGGCCAGACCACTCTAAAAACTGATCCTGATTCATCTTGATTCATACACAAACTTATCTACCACTGTCTGCTGTGCAGCTAAGGGTGCCAAATAGCTCTGATCCAGCAACAGAGGTAAAGTTGGTACCTATAAACCCATTTTAAGTAACAGGTCACAGACACAAGCAAATCCAAGCCCAGCACCTGGAGCAGATACACATTTGTTAAATGGGGAATTCTCTCTGGCAGTGAAACCACTTAGCACAAGAATCTGGTTTCACACATACCTTCCTAGTTCTTACATTATCAGCAGTTTTGGTGAATTTTCAAGCAGTCCCCCAAAGCCCAAAGACATGAAATAAACTGACAGGTCCCAGGCAAATTTCATGGGAAACATATCCAGGTGTCACAAAATTTTCACTATTAATACATACCTCTCACTCTGCTGTTCACTGACCAGTGCCACGCACTGACCTCACCTGTGATACTTCTGTGGTGGGGCTGGGTGGAGGAACATAGTTGCAAGGACAGACGAATGGACAGACATGGACACATACCACCCACCCACACACCTTCCTGACTTGTCCTCACCTGCAAGCATTTCTGAAACTTTCCAGGGTATTGAGCAAGAACTGACCCTGTCTCTGAGGAACTCTACCAAGATTTCTGTTTGCCGGGTGATTCTGAGACACTGAGAATAGGAGATCACCCTGTTAAAGGAGAGAAGTCTTTAAAATCTTATGTCCACTTTCAGAAAAAATAGCTTTCTCCTCTGACACCAGCAGCAGGAGGAACAACAGATTTCACTTCACTCCTTCACACAACAATTTTTTACTACTGTGCTTTTCCCAGAGAGGGCAAAGTTAAACAGTTTGTGTGCTCTTCCTAGGGAGGTCAGAGTTACAGAGCTACTAATTCTGCACTGCCCTGTCTTTAGAGTCTGCATTACCATGATTTGATCTTATCTGAGTTTTAAGCAATTCAGCTAATGGAGCTTTAAATCTTTCTGAGAAAACTTCATTTTTTAAAAAATTTTCTTTCTTCCAAATACTCTTCAGACAACACAGAATAGTTCTTCTCCTCGCTTAGCAATGAAATCTTAGAAGTTCTTCTACTTTGGCTCAGAGTTTTAAGCAGCTATCCATGTACTAATGCTTGTTCCCACACAGCATCCCACTGAGTTAAGCCTGAAGCCAACTGAAGCATCAGAGTTAATCATTTGCCCAAACTGGGAACAACTTGGAACTCAAAATCTGCCTTTAAGCCTTAACCTGTTGTGGAGGCCTTCTCCATAATACCAGAGGAGGGCACAGCTAGACACTGGTGACTGGCAGTTCAGAACTCATTCTCCATTTCATGCTTGAGATACCTTGGCAGAGGTATGATCATTTCCCCTTTTCTCCCTTTAAACACAGCCTGGATATCCTCGCTATCTGTCTAACTTCCTGCCTGTGAAGCTCCTAATTCTGACAGGGACACCTAGCTCTGTGTGTGTGCAAACTGACTGGCCAATATCTGCCTATGGGACAGAAACCACTTCTGCCTTCTTCAAGCAGGGAAGGCCAATATCTGGTACCACAGAACTTGGGTCTAAAAATAGCTCATCGAGAATTTGGAGTTCTGCTACTCCTTTGAGCATTGAGGTGTTCTTATCACTGCCATGCAATCTAAACCTACATGGCTCTAAGCCTACAGCAAGAAGGCTCAGCCTTTGTCTTTTCATTAGCCATCTGCACCTGGGGCTCTTCTCAGAAGTGCAGAGGTCCCGGCAGCACATCACACTAACTACGGATGCCAGGAACAGGAAAGGATTTATAGTTCAAATAGTGGCTAACAACTCCCTTGCTGAGGGATCACAGTGCATATATGATGACACTCTTGATCTGAATGTAGAACAAGAAATGTTCATTGCTGGAAAAATAGACTGAGCAATGCAGCCTACAAAGTGGGGGTGGGAAGAAGGGGAAGTTCAAGTGACTTTGGAGTACTGGACACATAAAGAGAGTAGCACACTCAAGTGGTGCCCTACAGAACTTCACTGACTTAGAAAGCTAACATTCACCAGCATCCATCTTCATCTCCTTCAAAGTCTGGTACCATCTCGAGACAAGAGAATCAAAAGAAATAGCAGAGAATCAAACAGGCCATGGGGAATGTAAGCAAGGGGATGGAACATATACAAAACATCCACATAGCGTCCTAGGAAGATCATCCCTGTCCTGCTCAGTCCTACCAACAAGCAACAACTTTTGACTTACTGCATGCCTCTTACTACTCTGTGGTGGGGAAAGGTCAGCACATCGCTTCAGCACTGCCTCCAGAAGCTTCTGCAGCTCTTCATATGGGACTGGAGGGGAGCTCAGATGGTCCTTCCTTAACAAGTGAAGACAAAGACAAGATGCACAGTCCCTGCTGGGGACATTCCACTAGGAAGGCAACACCATCAGAAATAACTGCTCTTCTGATGGAAATATGCCACCGCCACTTCTCTCCAGCAGAGCACAGTAAGGTCACACTTGTCTGAATAGTGCCTTTAGCCACACATGAGCCCAAACACACCCTCAGTGCTCCGTCTGCTCCCCTACAGTCAGGAAGCCCATGGCTGTCCAGAGTCTTACATTTATTATTCTTACCAATCTGGATGGGGCACAGAGTGACAAAGCCACAGCAGCTGCTGTACAAGCCTGCCTGGAACACTAGGTCCTTTCTGCAATGACTTGCTGCCTGCCACAGCTTCATTGCTCTGGCAGCTTTCCTGAGGTGGGTGGGAAGCTGGCTCTGCTGTACCCACGCCTGCCTCAGCCACAAGTCCCACTGCACAGCACGTTCACCCACACAGCCACAGGGGAACTGCAAAGCCCAAGATGGTATCAACAGATCTAGCTGAAGAAAAGCCTGCAAATACATTCCTGCCTACCTCAGGAAAGCAGCCACAGCTTTCACAGCCTCCACTGCCACCTCCAGCACTGGGCAGTTCACTGTCTCCATCAAAACATTAATGGCTTCTATACATACACCTCGGTTTGTGAATAATTTGATTTCCACTGGCTGCCTGTGAAGAGGAAACAAAGCAAGCAAGGAGAATGTTGTCAGAGTTAGGTAAATGTAGTGCCCTCCCCTCATTTCAGCAAATGGAGAGCTGAGCCATGAGATTGCAGCCATGCTTTTCAGTATGGAGAGCCAGCTGCTGTCAAGGAGGTACTCTCAGACTTGAGCAGGTAGAGGGTTTGCTATAAAGAGGAAATTTCAGCCAGTTTAAAGCACTACCATGATAAAACATCCACAGCCTGGATAACTGTGTGACTACTCCAGAACGTTGACATGAAAAGCACAAGAAAAACAAGCTTTGCAAAATATAGTGATCTCTGTGCCTAGGACTTTATGTTCAGACCATCTGCTCTGGCATTTGTGAGTTCATCTAGCAACTTACATTTTTAAGTATGCAAACAAACACCACCATCCTAGAATAAGGATAATGGCATGAGAATAGCTTTTCTCACCACACTCCTAATGCCAGATGCTACCAGGACAGGAACCTTCACAAACTCGAAAAGTAATCAGGAAAATAAACACAATCCAACTGTTTTGACAATCCTTCTCAACAGTGACCATTTTGGTCATCTCTGGCCCAACACCTTTGAGCATTCAGCATGAGAGCATGGAGGGACAATAGGCCACTAATCCCATTATTGGACAAACCTGTGTAAATGGCAGACTGTGTTCATTTGGCTCCTGGCCAGTCAGGTACAGCTGGGAGGGCAGGGGGAAAATAGGCAGCTATGTGCAGACAAGAGGCACGAACTGCCTGCCAGAGGGTCCCTCCAAAGTGAAGCAAGAAAAGCAGCACAGCATGACAGAAGCCAGGTTTTGGAGACAAAAGTATTCCCTGTTATTCAATTTTCACAGTCGTGCCTGACTAAAGAAAGCCAGGAGCACATGCTCTCATGCACAAATGGGAAAGCAAAGTGAACTTCAGCAGAAATTACACTAGCAGCCCAGTTACATGGCAAAAAGGGAACAGAGGAAGAACCACTCTTTTTAGTCACTCAGTGGGATGGAACCCAGCTTTGCAGCCACCTCACATTCTGCTGTGAGAAAAAGCTGTGAGGTGGGCATGGCAAGGAAAAGGACTTGTGGAACTCAGGCACCAGGAGCCAAGCCACAAGTGATGCACTGAACTTCCAAGCTGCTTCTACTCACACTGGGTAATTCTATTAATCCTCTGTATTTCCTTTCTTTAATCACTGACCTTCTGAAGTAAAACACATCAGGAAGAGAAAAGTCTTCACTGACTCATGCAGGGAGGAAGGGGTGGAGGAGTATTGCTGAGTCATTCAAGATGCACAAACCCACTTTCAATATGGTGCACTGTGATATCTTTGGGGCCTAGGGTGAAAGTGTGAAGGGCAACACACTCGCAGCTTCCTGCAACCTCTCATCTTTGGCCCCCAAACTGTACCTGCCACTTTGATTATGCTGGGAGAGACCAGGGTCACTCCAGGGAGAGCTACTCAACATTCCTGACATACTGCCAAGGGGAGCAGTACATCCTGTGTGGACCTCACCAGAATGTGTGGCTCACTTACACAAGAGAATCCAGCTGCAAGCTAAAACCAAGACAAGAGAGTCCAGCACAAGAACCCTTTCCCCACTATGAGATAATTTTAAATAAAACGTGATTGCAAAGGCAAAGCCCAGAGAAACAGAATGGGTGTGCGAGAAAATTAGAGTAACTGCACAGAGTGTTCTCTTTGTTTTACAAGCATAAATGCTGTAATTAGTGTTCCCCACATCCTGATTTCTCTTTTTGACAGATCCCACACTGGCATCACTACACTGTTCTAGCACTGTTGCTTTTTCTTCTCCTTTTTACCCTGCTACTTGCTACAAAATAGACTATGACATTTCCAAAATTCTGCTCAAGGGCTCTCTTGGGGGATCTAAGTGGCAAAAACGACTCTGTCACTAGCATGACAGGATAGGAACAAGATCATAGAGGCAAGAATAGGAAGCACAAAAGAAAAACAAGCCAGCGTGTATTATTTCTTAGCAGAAAACAAGAGGAAAAAAGTGACAGAAGACATTAATATTTCAGCCTAGAATTTGTTTTTGCAGTTTGAATTTAGCTCAGATGATGATAGAAGACCAGAGGCCATGGAATTTGCATGCTTTGTTTTGTCATAGAGGCACACTTAGCAGGAGCTGGCCTGCTCACATACGCCTGGACCTTCCTGGCCTTCTCTCCTGCTCTGTCTAAACCTGAAAAGAGATTTCACCTCCCTGACTGGCAAGGAAGCAGGAAGAGGAAGATATAGTGGTGGATGTAAACACAAACAGGACAAGCTGGGAGGTTCGGAAACAACCATCAGGCCCTTCTTTGCAAGAATAAAGGAGATGAGATTGTTCAGCACCATCTTTTAAACACAAAAACTCTTGTGTGTAGGTATCTGGTCTTGGAAGAAAATCTTAAAAAGCAAAAGCCCCACAGTCTCCATTTTGGGCTACCAAACTTTGCCTGTGCAAGCCTGACAGGGTACTCCCTTACCGTTTCAGTATTTCAGTGAAGAGCAGGAGCCCTTGTTTGTGCAACTCCACATTGTTCAGCAGCAGGACACCTTGGAGACTCCTCACCAGAGATTCAATGCCTGTACACGTTCAAGAGAAGTCACAGAGAGGCTTTTAATGTTCCAGATTCCAGAATGGAAACAAAATAAATTTTTAAAAGGAAGAAAGATTTGAACAATTATTCTTACAAGCTACTGACAGAAACAACTGTCCAAAACTTTTGAGTGTTCACTCAGCTCCCTCATAACATGCCTCAGCCATCACTGGTGGAGATAAGTCCCAAAGAACAGAAGGAATTTAACCATTCTTCCTAAATCTACTCTGGGCATATCCACAGAAATACTTAACAGTAACTCAGAGAGTGTCAGTCATGATAACTGGTTATTATAATGAATTAATGATCAGAAACTCATTAGGACAATGACACTATAAATTCAAGTAACATTGGACATCACAAACATGTCTGATAGGTACTTCTTTTCAGTCCTTTATCCGTCCTGACTGGAAATTGTGATTGTGCGTAAAGCGCTGGAATTCAGCTAGGGGCACAAGAATTACTGCAGTCACTCTGTCAGAAAGGGTGGTGACTCACCATAGACGGTGTGACACTTGGAGAAGAAAAGGCGCTCTTCAGTCAGGAGGAGCAGGCAGCAGTACACTGACCAGATGAGGATTTCACTTTTGCACAAGAGACACTCAAAGAGGAACTCTGCAAACACACACACAAACAAGGTCACCCTGGTAAGAGGCAGGCTGCTCACAGTATGGCACAGCTGCTCCTAGAACAGAGCAGAGGAAGGAGGAGGCAATGAGGAAACATAGCAACAGCCACAGGGAGAATGGCTGTACTATGAAATGGCAGGAATGGAGAACAGAGTACATGCTCGGGGTATGCTGGTCTTCAAAAAGGGGTGACTGGAGAGCAGAGACCCATGGGCAGGCATCTTCCCAGCACAAACTCAGTAGGAAGGAGCTGAATTGTGGATCTAGCCTTTGGCACAAATGAAAAGCCACAAATCAAGCTTTACCACAGATGCAGTGACCTTTTTTTCCTCATGACTTTTACATCTCCCAAAAAAATTGTATCATGAAAGTATTTCTGTCTTTTGAGATTACAGAGAAATAATAAACCATCTCCCATAGCTGCATTCTAAAGCTAAAATCCTAGACCAAAATGTGAGCAAACTTACAATACCTAGTGGAATTGAGATGGAACCCCAGTTTGCTTAGGCTTGTATCTAAAGTCCTGCAAGAAGGACCTTGACCTCAAGGACTTGGCCAAATACTCTGTGTGGAAACTCCATTCTGCCTGATGACACCTGCTTCTAAACTTTCAGTTGAAAACACACTCTCCCCTTCTACTCCTAAAATCACCTGGTATAAAATGGCCACCACATTATGCCACCAGTGCATTTCATGGAGCCAGTCTGACTCCTAAACCAAACAGCCAGGGGCAGCTTTGATACAGGGGAAAGAACAATAAGATGCTACTGCATTTGTTCACCTGGGACATCTGCATGGATAAAAGCAGGAGCATATCTGCTAGGAGAGTGAACCAACACTGCAGCCATACAGTGAGAACTCGCTGCCTGTAACATCTCATCTCTGGTCAACAAGAGCTGTTGGGAAGGAAAAGTAAAAACAAGAAAGTAAGTCAGCTATGCAGCTGTGAGTGGGAAACAGCTTGTTCTACTTTTTAAAATCTAAAACATAAATTAAGATCTCTCTTCTGGCATTTGTTTTGCAGATTAAACTTGCTAAGGTAAGATAAAACACTGAGCCAAAGAGACTCAAAAAAGCACATGAGAACCACAACAGAGTAGATCATGAGTAAGAATAGTTCTGCCCCCAGGCTTAGTCATGCTGGTGCTGCATGTGCTGTATCAGACCTCAAGTGTAAGTGAGTAAAGTCAACTAAGGCCAGGAGTAAAATTTTTCCCATTCCAGTATGCAGGAATGAACAAGAAGGTGATCAATAGAGGTATCCTCATTTCTCAGTGCAGCCTCTTATTGCTGGTGTTGGTAACAGGACACTCTGGTTTTTTATATATACAGCACCTTAGATAAAGGTTCATTATAGGCCAGCAAATTATTTACATGTACCAACAATTCACTACTACTTCAGCAATCACCTTTTTGAGAACAAGTGGCAATGGATTTTCCCCTTCTAAAAGGTCAGGGTTCTCAGTCTCCTCCTCTGTCTTTGAATTATTCATAAGAATAGATACAAAATGGTCAGATTTCAGCAGCTCCTTAAGCAAACCTGCAAAAGAGGGAGCAAGAATGAGCACCATACTGAGCAGCACAATGAGGATTGTATTAACACACAATTATTTACAGACTAAGACTTGTTACCAACTTCCTCCCCTCTCCTGGAGGGCCTCACCTCCAATTTAGGGAGCTTCTTCTCACTGTGTCCCCAGAAACTGCCATGACCCCCATGTCTTGCAACCCCTTGTTGCTGATGCTTTTTGCTGGTCTGATCTGCTCTCTGTTCCTTCTCAGAGTCATGTGTGTACATGGGTGCATCTCAGGAGCTCCCTACTTGCATTATCTTCTGTTAGTAACCACACCTTAAACTGTCTCTTGGGAGAGCTCTTGACCTGCATTCTTCTCCAAGCAGTCAGTGACCCCAGCGACAAGACATTTTCCCTAGAACACTTCCTAGAGAACAGGCATTTATCTTCCCCTTTTATTTTCACAGGCTGTTACAGAAACAGCTGTGTTCAGCTAAAGGATACCTAAAAGATACCCACACTCCAAAAACTCCCTCAGTAGAACAGTATAGATCACTGCTACAGATATTGATGAAAATTATCAGTACACATCAGTACAAATTCACAGGGGTATCATCTGAGCTACAGAATTCTACTTTCAAAGGAATCATAATCTATTTCTAGTAGTTGAGTAGATAAGCTGAGGAGCAATCCAATTCCTGCTTGCCTCCTTCTAGAAAAATTAATTCCCTGGATGGTTTACAAACAAGTGATGTCAGAAAGGCTGAAATTGTGCTCCCCAGCAACAGCTGAAACATGCAGTTGGAAGTATAAATGCAAGAAAGTGCCACTTCCATATTAGGTCTATATCTAATTAACATGATGCCCCACATCTAAAGACTGTATTTTTTAGACTCCATCCCACTGCTGTACAAAACCTACCTGCCCGTGCACGGCATTTGCATTCAGACATTTTGAGGGATGATCAGGCCATAGCACACGCTCTGAAGAGACTGAAGATTAGACAGTGCTGGGCAAATGTGAGGCATCAGGGAACACAGGGGCCTGGGGGTGCTTAGCAGCAGGTCTGGGCCACTTCATTGGAGTAACAGAAAGGACTGATGGCTTTGGACAAGCAGCATAAAGATCCTCTACAGAACGACCCACATTAGAGCATCTAAATCAGCCAAGGATTTCTTCCTCATTCTAAGCCTTCCCTTGCACCTTACAGTTTCTCTCAGCAATGCCTTACCCAAACAATTAACCTGCAGCTCCTTTGTCTGTGCACACCCCAGGGTATTCAAGAAGACACCACACAGCCTTTCCTCAAAGTGTCCTGAGAGCCGTTCTGTGCCAACAGGAGAGGAGTACAGCTTGCCATACAAGTAGCAGACAGCAGCCTTTATACCTTCATTTGGGTATGTCAAGCCCATCAGCAGATGATCCACTAAATTATCTAGTATGAGGAACAGGAACAGCAAACATTCACTGACATTTTAAAAGCACCAACCTATTTCCCACGAAAACTTGCAAAAGCCTACTGGACAGGCTGGTGTATACAGGTTAATGAATGCCACAATTAGGTGATGTGCTCAGCACCATCTGTCCCTCTGAGCAGAGGTACAGTAATAAACAGCTAGCAGAGCTCACTGTTCACCATATGAAGATCCATCATCCCAGCTCCCTCCACAAACAGTTCACCTTGCTCACCAGACCCCCAAGCACTGGATCAAGGAAAAAAAACTAAACGTATGTTGCCTGTGAGGCAGACCCACAACCTCAGTTCACAGAGACTGCTTTTGCCTGGCTAAAAGCACAATAACAAGCTGCTTTGAAGGTTCTGACCTGTATCCCAGGAGGCCTGAATGCCACTCTGACCTCTGGACAGGCTTCTTGCATGACCTTCATGAACTCATCTGGGGGACAGGGGAGTGCATGCATGTGTGTGTACCAGGGCTGTGAATACCACCCTTCAGTGAGACATGACACACTACTCACTGTGCTTTACCACCAGTATATCACCAAAGCCTGAGATGGCATCTGCCAGCTTGCCCAAGAGAGAAAATGTGGGCAGGCTGCTTCTCATGGTAGTTGCTTTGCACAGCTGTAGAGGAGACAGAGAAGGAAACCGTTTCACTGATGAGGATACAGTCCAAAGGCAGAAATGAACCCAAACCAGCAAGTTCTCAGTGATGAATAATTTTCCAGAACATGATCTTTTCCAAAGATGGGCCCTCTTCACCACTTAGGATAAACCACAGGAAAACCCCGAATACCACACTAAGTCTCCAAAATGTCTCTAAATAAATTCAAGGAATTGCTTGCTTGTTGTTCCTTTTCCACTTTCTCCCCTCCACCTCTTACATGAGTAGATTAATTTCTCACCACTTTTGCCACTTCCCTTTTTTTGTACCCTGTGGGACCATCATAAACTTAGGAATGAAGAGAGTAAGAGCCCATAGCACAAGCTGGGAAAGCTCCTCATATAACTGAAACAGTAAAGTAGGAAAAGAAGTATCTGAGGAAGCCACACAGCTTCATAAGGGTATCATGAAGACCTATGGCTACAAGGCATCATGAGAACCATAAAAAACTCCACAGTAGACACTAACACTGCCAACATGACACCTGGGGAACTAGCATTAGGACATGCAAGGTCAGGTTGGACAGGGCTTTGAGCAACCTGGTCTAGTGGAAAGTGTCCCTGCCCATGCCAGGAGGGTTGGAACTAGATGATTTTTAAGGTCACTTCCAACCCAAACCATTCTATGATTCTGTGATCCCACTGCTACATCCCAGTCTTGCAGGGCCACTCATTCCTCAACCTCTGAAAGACTGGAAGGAAGGGGAAGAGAACTCATCTTTACTGACCTCCTTCTGACTTTCATCCAAAATGCAGTATAAGTACTGTTCTGACTTCAGCTCCACAACAAGCCGCACCAGAACTAGGCAGAAAAAACAGGATCAGTAATAGACACACAAGAACCCATCTTCCATGGGGCTTTAGCAGACCAGTGAGCAAAGAGCTTAGAAATGAAATGAGCACAGATGTGCTGTGAGAGCAGGGTTACAGCAGCATTCCCAGCACTATTACTTCTGATAGCCCAGCTCAAGCTCTCTGAGGCATCATTCCAGCAGTCCTGCTTCAGCTGCACTACAAACCATGCATGGAAATGAGCTGCAGGCGACACACTGAGCCTCAGGACAGCAAGTAAACATAAGGAATCAGGAAAGGAAGGGGAAAAAACCTAGCTTAAAAGCATAAAAAGTATGATAATTGAATAGACCAGGCTTCCTACTGTATGAAAACTGGCCTTTAAAAATGCATCCTTCCAGAGAAGATAACAGAACTGAAACTGTTGAGGATCCTTAAATTCACACTCAGCACTCCTCCTTCAGCTGCTGCTGTCCCTAAGATAAGTGAAGGCTATCAGCCATTCCTCCCCATTGCAGATGTCCCATACACCTTACCACAAAGCAAGGCACCAGTCACCAGAGTGGTGCTGTTCACCTCCTCAGCCCCAAGAAAGTGCTGTTATTATTGGTTCACTGAAACTTTAAGAACTCTGTCAGCTCTGTACT
Organism: Leptocoma aspasia; assembly: GCA_013399835.1. NCBI lineage: Eukaryota > Metazoa > Chordata > Aves > Passeriformes > Nectariniidae > Leptocoma > Leptocoma aspasia. Next base: position 253,301 of record VXAX01004192.1, read on the forward strand.
AATGAGAGGAGTAAGCGAGAAACTATGTTTGCCAGGCAGTGGCAACACATCACCTGGGGTTTCCCTAACAAAATCACAAGGGAGTTGCCTGATGCTGGCAGGCTGCCTGTGCCTCCACACATATACCAGCAGGCCAGTTGCAGGAAGCAAAGTTCCTCTTCCAGTACTTTTAGAACCGGCAGAATTTTAGAATGTTCAGCTGATAAAATGTTGGCAATAGCCCCTTTACTGAGACACTGCACACATTTCTACACAGGATCTGGTAAGGCTGTCTTGGATGTAGCTTGCTGTCATGGCATGACTCATTTGGAAAACCTACACTTTTGATTTGCATCCTAGGAAAGCATTCTAAAAAGGAATACCAGACACTTTTGGGTTCACCATTTTTTGGTATATCCAAGGCAATACTAGACCTACTTCAGCTACAGAGCTACACATCTCAGCAGAAGCATGTCTGAGACAGGTGATTTATAGATGGTTTAATAGACCTTTCTTGCCTCAAACTCTCAGAAACTTAAAAAACTTTCAAGACTTAGGCAACACTAATCTAAAATTGCTCTGTTAGAGAGCATCCATCTCTCAACAGACTGGTAATATGACAGAAAGTCTTCTCCACTTTTCAACCCCATTTCAAGCAAGTGTCTGAGAACTAAAATCAGAAGAAGTTTGTCATAGCTCCTTTTACCTTTCATGACATGCATAATTGCACTGCTGATATCTCTAGACTCAGCAGATGTGCCCAGGGTTAACTGGACTGCAGAGATTCCTTTGTCAGGCCTGCAGATGTTTCCTTCAGTTTTCAAATGAGGGACTGCTCGTAAAGGGGAATCTATGGCCTGTACAGCTAAATCACAAATACCCTCTCCTCCTGAGGAGAAAGCAGTAGATCCCATATATTTCCATTTGCTTTGACAAGTTGGTCAGGTCCAAAGATGCCAAAGTTGATGCACTGTTACCCATCTGATACTAAATTCATGACACACACAGAACCTGTGAGAGAAATGCTAAATATTTCAAAAAGCACGCACTCCCCTGCCCCCCAGTATTGGAGCAGACCACTCATTTTTGTTGCATGGATATAGATGGTCTTCCCCACTGAAGCTGTGTCAAAGCTGAGCATCTCACTATAGGTATCAGATAAGACAGATTCCCCTCTTCACAAACTGCCAGAAATTAAGATGTGGCATTTGTCTCTCACCTTCAACTAACAGGTTCAGGGCACTGCTGTCTTCCACAGAATGCAACATCCCTACAAGATAAACCACAACAGGTCATGGAACTCATTCCTGCTTCTGATCACCAGTGCTGTAATTCCTTCTTGTTAAAAAGAACTAATTTTTTTTTCCAGAATTCTTTTGTTTTCACATGACACCAGCCTGACTTTGTCAGATGAAGGTGGATACTCTCCAGGAGTATCACAAAAGGTGCCTCCATACACAGGACACAGGGACATGAGACACTCAGCTCTCTTGCAAATTTTTATGTGCTTTATAGTTGAAGTCAATGGCTCCACCTATGTCAGGGAATATGTAACTGCAGTATTACACATCTGAAACAACACCCCAGAATGACGGAAGTCAAAGCCCAGCTGTGAGTTTTGTCCTTCGTGTCCTCCTTTCCTATCGGTTACTACGAACAGTCTTCTTCCTCCACAGTACTGAAACCAAAACTGAACACCAGCTTTAAATCATCCGGAAACTATTCCAACATTAAATTGAATCTGAAGGCATCACTTCACAATGAGTTTTACAATGAGAGCATAAGATTGGACATATTAAAATAAACCACTGTCTCACTCTACTACACCCCAGCAGACAAGAAACTCTACCTCCAGCCCCTTCAACCTATCACATCAGGCAGATGGTTCGGATCCCCACTTCTGCCACACTAAATCACTTGTTTCAATACATCCAATCAAACCACCTCCCCTCTCAAGGCTCCATGATGTCTCAGAATTTTGATCAAGCAAAGCAATGTTATGACAGTGAAGAAATTACTTACTTCCTGCCTCATCTGCCCAATCCTTAGTAACTCTAGAAAAGATCTGTATACAGCTTTACTGAACAATATTACAATATTAGCTGCATGAAATTCAGGCTTATCTGAAATACACCACCCCATACGTAACACTCCACACTCCACCTCTCTTAACCCTCTTTCTTCTGCCTGTGCTTATCCCAATATTCTCTCTCCAAATGTATTTTCCTGAATTCACTATTAATACTTCCTCCACAGCACTGCTCAAACTTTTGGGGAGGTCCCTCTTACAGTCTTGCACCAAACGATCTTTGGTTCATCCAAGCTGTATTGAAAATGACCACGCCACTGTTTGTAGCCCCAAGCTTAGACTGGGATTCCAACTGGTCTAAGAGTTACACCAAGTACAGTCAAACCCAAAGCTGTCCTCAAACCACCCAATCATAATGAGAATTCTCTTCTCAGAGAATTATTAAAGCAGACAAGAGAGTTGAAATGCAAGCACAGCATCCCTGTCTTCTGGGGTATTTTGTGTCAGGGCCATACAGTGTAGGGTTGAATTGGCCACAATCACCACTCTTTCCACTACTCTGATTATGTCTGCACACACTATTAAAAATTTTGTGCAATTAAAAGAATGAAAACTGCATAAAGTTCTGTTTCTAACAAAGTTGCTTCCAAAATGTGCACAACACAATTTAGGGGCAATCAACTGTTTGAACTATTCAGTGTGTTAGAGCAGAGATAGGGTTACTTTTCCCCAAAGTAGGGTAGGTTACTTTTCCCCAAAGAACAAGAACTGTCTGTGATGTGCAAATGAGATGGTGGAACTAAAGGAATCTGGTATATTTGCTCTTTGGAGGCACTCTTATTTCTACCCTTCACCTTTCCCTTCCTGCCTTGCTGTTCCCTCTTTTAGACCATTATTTCTTCTCCACTGAGATTTTAGATGCTTCAAAGACATTTCCCTGCTATGCAAACAGAAGCCAGTAAGATAGAGAAAAAGTGGGTTTTCCTTACTGGAAAGACACTTTCTGACTTCCTGCTGAACACTATTTTGCTGAGGCTGACTCACCAGAAAGCAGCAGGTTTTAGTTGTACAGCAACAAAGATATCTACAAATGTAAAGTGATGGTGTAAAAAAAACCCCACTACATAGATTTGTGTTTTGCACATTCAATATTAAATCCTGCAACACCTTTTTAAGCTCAGTTTGATTTCTGTATGAATCTTCATGTAACTCCAGAGACATGAGACCAGAATGGAGGGCATTCATGGAAGAATAAAATGCCAGGCACTCCCTATTCTCCCGAAGGACTTTACAGATACAACAAGATATTTTGGAAAATTGCAAGAGCTTTATGAACATGCTAATCCTGTACCTTGGTGACTGAGAAAATTAATTAACCTATTCTAAATTAGTGACAGACAGTTTTCTGCAGGGAGTAATTACACACTTAACAGAACGGAGGAAGTATGAGGGTAGGCACCTCAATATTCTTTTGCTCTTTTTTTTTTGTTTCAAATGTGGGGAAGCTTCACATGTATTCAACAAAAGGTAACTGCCTCCTCCCTGCTGCTGCACCGGGCCTCAGCAGAGCTCTTACCAAAGAGAGTTCCTATGAAATGCATGCACACCCTTTCGTCTGGTGCCAGCAGCTGGACGACTGGCAGCGCCTGCCAGGCCAGGGCATNCCGCGGGAAGGGCGGCTCCGTCCCGGGGCCGCCCCCGGCACCACCTCCCTTCCGGCGGCCGCAGCAGCGCTCCCGCCTCTTCCCTCACGGCGCGCTCGGGCCCAGAGCAGCCACCGCGCCGCGGCCATGGTGAGTGGCGTCGGGTCCCGGTCTCCTCTTCTTCCTCCTCCTCCTCTTCCTCCTTCTTCAATTCTTCCTTCTCCTCTTCCTCCNTCAAATGTGGGGAAGCTTCACATGTATTCAACAAAAGGTAACTGCCTCCTCCCTGCTGCTGCACCGGGCCTCAGCAGAGCTCTTACCAAAGAGAGTTCCTATGAAATGCATGCACACCCTTTCGTCTGGTGCCAGCAGCTGGACGACTGGCAGCGCCTGCCAGGCCAGGGCATTCTGGAGCCGGGACAGGACGTGCTTCTTGCGCACCAGCTACGGATCAAACACAGCAGCCCGTTAGGCCTTGGGCCCGAGCCCCGCGCTGCTCCCACCACCCTGAGGGGGAAAGAGCCACCAGGGCCCGGGTGCCGAGGCGACAGGGCTGGCTAAGGGCCACACCGGCCGCGGCCCGACCCCAAACTGAGCACCGGAGAGCAGCAGCNCCGGAGGGCAGCCGCGCAGCCGGGGGCCGGGGGCTCCGCGGCCCAGCCGCACACGGGAAGGGGCGGCGGGGCCGGCGCTGCCCACCGAGGCGCTGCCGTCGCCCAGGGTCTCCACGGCGCAGGCGAGGCAGAGCGGCGGGCGGAGCGGTAGCGCCCAGCGCGGCCCGTGACCGCCGCNAATTCTTCCTTCTCCTCTTCCTCCCCGTCTTCCTCCGGAGAGCCTGGGGTAGCGGGAGGCCGCCCTCCGGCTGCGCGGCGGGCAGCACGTGGAGGCCGTGCGGGCGGGGGTGCGGCCGGTTGCGGGGCAGGAGGCCCGGGGGGCTGGCGGTCCTGGGGACACCCGGTAACGGGGGACTCGGTGTCTGGGGTCACCCCCGCGCCGTGCTGGGAGCCGGACAGGCCGTGGTTCGGCCAGCGCCGGTCGCTAACCCCGCTTGTGATCTCGCTGCTGTGCCACCCCGCTGCCCATGTTAACGTTTAGAAGCTGCTTGTGGTTTGCAAAAATAACCCTGATACGTGCTCTAATGGTGATTTCGTCAAAATTTTTGTTAGTCTGTTAATTTGCACTAATAAGGTGCACTTAATTGCTTCATTTTGTGTAGGCTTTGTGGTATAAAATGCTTGAAGACTGCCCCATAAGTGCACTGCTCCTGGTTTGTAGGGTGTAGATTGTGAGTAGATACACTCCTTACTTTGATGTAAAGCATATCTTTCTTACTTTTCCCCTTTACTTTGATACAAGAATCCTTATTCTTTTAGCAGTAAAATGCAATGGTGTTTCTTCTGTACAGGCAGAGCAGATGAGACACGAATCCAGAAATCAGTGTATGTGGTGGCTATGATGCCTGTGCAGTGTTTATCAGACCACAGGCTCCTTTGCTCCTACTGTAATATTCTTTACTTTTTCCTTTAGAGTGAGGCAGAAGTGAATCCCAAAGCTTACCCACTGGCTGATGCACAGCTCACCAAAACACTGCTGGATCTTGTGCAGCAATCCTGCAACTATAAGCAGCTACGCAAGGGAGCCAATGAAGGTGAGACTTTTATGTTGAGAAGTGTGCTACAAGTCATAACAAGGATTTTGTGAGATGCTATGGGTAGAGATTGTCTTTTCTTTGTAGCTGTGAAACACTCATTTTATTGAGCTGGCTATTGCAGGTGTGTGTCTCTCCTTCAAGCCTGCTGTGACAATATTCTGGGACGCAGCTAAGCTGTAATCTTTTTGACATTTATATGCACTTCTGGTGGATTCCCAAACTGTTCCTGGTGCATGGTTTGTAATCATGCATGCTTCAGTGGTGTGGCACTTGGATTACCAGATGCTTAACCAGTTCAGAACCATAAAAGATTTGGGTTTGAAGGTACCTCTAGTGCAACCTGCTCACAGAGTGGCTCCATTCACAGTTGCTTGGGGCTTCACCTAGTCAAACTTGTAAAAAACCCACAATCCCTAAGGACAGAAACTCAGTAATCTCTTAGAACGCATATCCCATCTTCCTTCCCACTGATGCCACTTTCAGCATATCCTGAAGTTGTTTTACATTAGGTGTGCTTTCCAGAAAGACCTAGACTGACTCTCCAGTTTCTTTTACAGCCACCAAAACACTGAACAGAGGGATAGCAGAGTTCATAGTGATGGCAGCAGATGCAGAGCCCTTGGAGATCATCCTGCACCTCCCTCTCCTGTGCGAGGACAAGAACGTCCCTTACGTGTTCGTGCGCTCCAAGCAAGCCCTGGGCCGGGCATGTGGTGTCTCCCGGCCTGTCATCGCCTGCTCCATCACCATCAAGGAGGGATCACAGCTAAAGCCTCAGATCCAGTCTGTACAGCAAGCTATAGAAAGACTGTTGGTCTAAGTGCCCATGAGTGTGTGTGTGAAATAGAAAAGTGCAAATGAGGGGAAATTAATGTTTAGCTTCAGTTGAGATGAGAGTTTTGATATCAATGTTTCATTTCAAAATGCCACATTTTTGTTTAGTAATGGCTTAATTCTTAGTCTTTCCACCTCCTATTCCCCCACTTTTCTATTATTCCACTCCAACACATTCATTCTCATTGTACAACTGTGTTTCCTGTTTTATGTTTAAAAGAAGGGCAGAAAAAAAAGTCCCCCCCCTTGTCTTCCTGTCTGCCTGCTCAGGGCTTTTTTAACCCACCCGTCAGCTTTCTCTGTGTTGCAGTATTTCTGCTAAGCTTCAGCCTCCAGCAGGTGTGAGTAACTCTGTGTTCCTGAACGGTTTAGGCTACTGAGGAAAAGGTTCCCTGTGTTCAGGCTGGTGGAGTCAGTAAGTGAGGGAGCAGCACAGGCAGGTATAAGGCAGGCAGCAGCTACTGTGTAGCAGCAGATGGAGCCAAGATCAGCACACCTAGCACAGCCCTTGTTCTTGAAACCAGACAAGAGACTTCTGTAAGAGATGCACGGGGAGCAGAAATCTATGGCAAGACACAAGGGGAACTCTCTTAACTTGATTATTTTTAAATACTGACTTTTAAGAAAAAATAAAAATGCTGCAAAGCTAAAGAGAATTGTCATTCCCTTGGTGAAGTATTTGCAACTAACTGGAGTGTTTCTGCTTGTAAAGCTAAACTGCTCACAGGTTGCCTAAAAGCTATTGCAGTGCAGTAATTTGCACTCCTTCAGTTTTCTTTGCATGGACTGTTACCACTAAGGTTTGGCTTCCTAGGGAAGTTAAGTACAAAACACATGGCAGAACCTCTTGTGACTGATGAGTACCCTACATCTGGCTGTTAATTATAAAAAGTCACATGCTTTTTAGCTACTGCACTCTAGTCACCTGACTGAAGATGAACCCATTTAAGTCATGGCCAAGGAAACAGAGAAGAAGTAATTTTTCAGATAAATTAATATATGTCTCAAGAAGAGAACGCTGTATCATCTCATGTCCTGGAAAAGCAGCATGGAGCACCAATAGCAGTCTGGATTAGTGGTGGTTTTATGGACCTAGTTTTAGTCAAATGCATATTGTATAATAAATAGACTTCTGCTCTGATCAGAAAAGTTTTAAACCCCTGTGTTGGAATATCAAACCTGTTTTCTATTGCAGGATGCCAAAGCAATATAGTGTGGCAACTCCATTAGGTGCAATAGCAGAAGGGAAAATACATTTTTCTGTAATGTTTCCACAGAGGCACTAACTTCATACCTGTAGTAAGTACAAGCAGATGAAGTCAGCTCATGAAAGACTTGAATACATCATGTTTGTATATTTTTGTAGATGGCTGATACCAGTAATCCTTGCTGAGGTGAACTTGATACAAATATTTCAGAATCCTTTTATTTGTATGAGGTTTAGAAGGGCTCCTGTTCCCTTCTACTGATGCTGACTGTTGAGCTAATTGTGTTCAGAACTACAGCTTTGCCAAGGATTTGCCCTATTGTACCAAGACAGCTGATGTAAGAAAGCACACAAGGAGCAGAAATAAAGGATACTTGAGCAAGCAAAACTGTCTTTTTCTGCTCTGAAGCACTCCATCGACATCCCTTTTAAACTTCAGCTTAATGTGGTAGCCTGCTATTAAAAAGAACAACAAAAAAAAAACAAAAGCCAGGAGGCAGATCTAATAACCTAGAACAAATCTAATAATCTAGAACAAACATGCCACAATCATCCAAAGCCTGGAACATAGTGTGCCTGAGGGTTAGCAAGCCAAGAGAGATGTTAACAGGGTATTTGCAGAATTCAACTCACAGAATTACAGACAGGATAGTCTCACTATTCTACTCTTCTTGCCTTGCTAAGACAAGCATTTACAGCAACTTCTTTGCCTAAGGGCAAAATAAATTGAGTGCTTAGGCAAATCTTTATTAAAAATAACTAATCCAGGCTGATTGGAAGTGTAACAGGTAATGTAGTTTCAGTGCTGCAGAGCTCAATGCAGGCTAGCTGCTCTCTGGAGGAATCGTGGAGGTAGAAGTGAGCAGCATGCTGGCACAGCTAGGACAGTCACAGTGCCAGAAGGGTGGTCACAGCTGGCTCCACTACATGTGCCACACTACAGACTGGTCACTGAACTGTTTGTGAGCCACACACAGGAATCTCTGGACACTAAAAACACCATGCAGACCAAAATGGACACCTCAGGTATCCAATGTTTGTGTCCTATAGAAAGCTAGGAGTTTTACTCAACAATTAGTAATTTCCTAAAGCAAAAGCAATAACTTTATTGGTTTTAGTCATCTTGCACTGCAAGATGGGTGGGGCATGCCAGGGATGGAAGTCTAAAACCCAAAATACCCAGCTGCAGCCTTCAAAAGTCTGCATAAAAGTAAAAATACTGGATGTAACAAGGGCTCTCTCCACAACTTGCTATTCTTCTATTTTTTAAGCACAGATTTGAGTACAAAAGCCTGCACAATAGTCTGACTCATATTCACTTAGAGAGGTGGAAAAGCTCTATGCCATCTCAGTAATTTAATTGGGATAAATGCTTGCAGCCTTCCAGGGAACACACATGGAATTTGTTTTCCATTTTTAAACCAGCTTTCGCTATTACCATTTAAAAATGGAAGACCTGTGTGTGCAGATTTGTTAAGTGCCAGCTTTTTGCCCAAGAGATTCGATACTGCTTCCCAGTAATGATTTTTTTCTTTTAAGATCTGCTGGTAATATTTGTAACAGTGATGGTGGAAAATATCCCAATTTGATTACTAGTACTGATACTGGCTGTTTTGGATAGTAATACATATTTATACCCTCTGTTAGGACACAGACTCAACTTGCTGCTTGAATTCATGTGGGGTCATTAACACAGATCACTATGTTTTCTTACACTGAAGTGAGTTCTGCTGTCTTTACAATGCAGAGATGGCACAGTCAGTGCTGCAAAGGAAATGGTCCAAACTTTTATTAAGAAACCAGCAAGGCACAACTCTGTCCATGTGCAGTGGGTGACCTGAGTTCACAGGGAATTTAGTTCTGCCTGTAGCTACTGCCAACAGAATCCAACTTCGCAGATATGTTTCACAACTAAGTAAAAAGTTTCTCCACTGCTAGACAAGGCAACATTTAGTTGCCATCTCTTTCATAGCAAGATTAAATAGACATAGCGCCCACATAAGACAATCAAAATTCTAAGCAGACAGAAGTAAACGAGGGCCTTCCTCTCCAGCTTAGCACTCTTTAAAGTATTCGGTTAAAGCATCCACAAGCTCCTGCTTCTTGCTTCCACACCTCAACTCCAAAAACCTACATGCATCCTTCAGGACAGGTACGGTGAGTTTGCCCAGAGTGCCCTTCTGCACATGACTCCGCAGCTCATCTTTTGAGACTTCTACCTTGGGCCTCTTCTCAGTTTGACCATCAGAAGCTAGAAAGATACATTTTAGATCACAAAGATTTTAAAAATTAGACAGACATCAATGTTTCTTATACATACCATAGTTAATGGCCATTAGCACACGGTGCTTTAACAGCCACACACTCACAGACCTAGTTTCCATGTTTTCTTTTAAGAAACAGGTGTCCTACGTAAGTCATGCAGTATTTCATTGAGAGGAATCATCTTAACTGAGGTATGAAACTTTGTGTTCTGATGAAAACATCACCCTCCAAATAAAACTTTTAAGGGATTCTCGCTGAGACAGCAGAATGCAATGATTTCACAGGGAGCTCAGCTGACACTTACTTTATGCAGTCTTTCATAGACTCCCAAATTACACACAGACTTCAGCATTACTTACGCATTTAGCCCTTAAGACACCCATCTCGGACTTGCTAAACAGCCCATGCATAAAAGTCTACTCCCTCACCAACACAAACTGAAAGCATGAGCGATTTTACTATTCTGTTGTAAAATAGAAAGTTGCTAAAATTATATGTACATATTCTGCAGTCATTTACCCACATTACTTCCTATACTGCACTCTGCAGTTTGTCACTCCAGCAACTCTCCAACTGGATACCACAGTATTTTCTACTCTCTAAGAATCAATACTGGATATAATACTTCATTGTGGAGATTGGCAGAGTTGTTGCACAAGCAGCTTCTTTAAACTATGAGACAAACTGAAAACACAGAAGCTTCTAAACAGAATACAGACATTATATTTTGTGTCTGCACCACCATTACTTACCTTGTTTTCGCTTTACAGCCTTCCCATCAGGATTGTAGTCAGGGGGATAAACCAGCTGCTTAAGCTCGTCCACCAGGTTGCCCAGCCTGTGGCTCATCTGTTCAGACTTTGGCACTGGCAAAAGATAAAGATTTGCCCTCTCAGAAACAGTGTGATCACAAGAAAAGTCTACAAGGCCATCCCTATTGCCAGATGAACTATCAGTTCACCTGGTGGGAAAAATACAATGCTCATCCTACAAACCCATTAGTGTATGGAACCACACAATACTTTATTTTGTAGGATCATGTTAAACTTTCATCAAGAAGGGGACTCCCAAAATATGAACCAGCCTAGGTATGCCAACTCTCCTCTGGGAAGTAACACCAGTTCATCAAGCACTCAGCTGTAACTTTAGGGTCAACGAGCACCAGAGAGACCCCCGGGACAGAAGAACATGTGCACAAAGGGGAACTAACACATGGTAATGATTTTGGGGAAATGATTACCACATGTATGTTTCTTCTCAGAAAACCTACATAAACAGCTTTTTCTGTACTAGAGATGCACTATTTTGGGTGGAGATAACCCCTCATGCATCCAGCACTGTAATAAAGAACACCTGGTTCTTAAAGCTGCATTGGTGCTAACAAGTATGACTGTTTTTTGATAACATCACCAGACACAACTGTGCTTCTGTAATAACTAGTCTACAAGCATCCTACAAGCATGCAAAAATGCAAATACTTGTGTTATGATACTCCCAAATGAGAAATTTACAGCTCTTGGTAGTATCAAGAGTCTGGACATCTGGAACGATGCATCCAGTTCTGGGCTCCCCAGTACGAGAGACATGGAGCTCCTGGAATGGGTCCAGCAGAGGACAAAAAAAATGATTAAAGGACCGTAACATCTTCCTTATGAGAAAAGTCTGAAGGAACTGGGCATGTTCAGCCTCCAGAAGAGATGACTGAGAGGGGAACCTCATCAATGCCTGAAGAGAGGGTGTCAAGAGCATAATGCCAGGCTCTTGGTGGTGCCAAGCAACTGGACAAGAAGCAATGGTCAGAAACTGAGGCACAGGAAGAGCCATCTGAACATGAGGAAAAACTTTACTGGGAAGGGAACTGAGCACTGAAACAGGTCACCCACAGAGGTTGTAGAGTATCCCTCACTGGAGAAATAATTGAAGAACTACCTGGAACTAACCCTGTGCAATGTGCTGTAGGATAACCCTGCTTGAGCAGGGAGGCTGGACCAGATGACCCACTGTGGTCCCTTCCCTCCTGACCCACTCTGCGATTACACAAGACACCTACACAGAAACTCTCCCAGTCACTAGGTGGCAGCACTGCCCCCAGCAGAATAATTCTTTGATTCGGTCCATTTATCACACTGAAATATTAATGAGAATCTTGAAGAGAGGAATTTCAGAGAAAACATTTCTCACCGTAGGAAAAAGGTGATTCAATTTTAATTTTGGATGGTAAAGTGAGCAATTTTTTTCTTTAACTTAAAAGTCACAGCAATAGAAAATAAGGTTTCAGCATTTCAGAATGGACACAGCCAGAATCCTACATAGTGAAACTGCACACAGCTGAAATATTTCTTAAAAGACATTTGGGTTTATAGTAGGACATATCTGACTTATAACAAAGTCACGACTCCCCTGCCCTGCCTCCCTTCACACCCCCCAACAGTTCTCACTTGTAAGATCCTCAGCTTGTTCTGGTTCCACCATATCCAGTGCCAAAGCCTCCAAATTCCTGAAGTGCTGCTGCAAAACTGGGTTCTCAAAGCTGTCAGCCCTGTCAAGAATCCCCCAAAATGTCAATGCATGCTGCCAAGAAGACAGACAAAACACTTAAGATCTACCACCAACTTACGTCAGAACAAAACTTCCCTCTTTCCCACACAACAATCCATCACATCAGAACTGCTTTTCCTCTTTTCAATTTACCTCCTGAATCACTATCCTGTCATGTATCTACCACGTAAGAATGCTGTGGGAAAGTTAGAAAGTTGTATGCAGCAAAAGGACATAGTGGCATTATACTTTAATAACAGTTATGGTGGCTTCCACGTATCTAGGAAAAAAAAATCTCTCATAAAAGTACTTCATAGCATTTATCCCAGCTATAATGAAAAAAAGGCCTAACTCTTCTTTCTAAAGTGCTCTAATTTAAATGATCTGGGTCTGAACTGCTGTAGAGTGGCAGAACCACAATAAAATGTGATACCTCTGCAACAAATGACAACAGCCCAGAGAACAAGGGCAATTCTACAAAGAACTCTAGAACGTGCTGCATAAAGCATTGTGGTGCCTGGGTATCCAGAATGATTAAGAATAAAGTTTGGACAAAGCTACTGCAAAGAGAAGCAATTTCTATCAAAATACATCAAAATCTCATCTCAGGAACACCACAGCTGTGCAATAGAGCAAGCAATGGCTGTGCTTTCTTCTCCATGCCACCCTCTGCACTCTACAAACACAGGTACCTGTATTTGAACCGCAGCTTCTGAATTATTTCCTTCATTTTGTCTACCTGCTCTCGGCTGGCTGGCACATTTTCTGTAAAATCAACATTACGTTTGTCATCTGCGTAGGGGAGAAAAATCACGTGGAAACCTATACAGCAGAGAGGGAGGAAAACAACAGTTAGACGGAAGCATGGTCTCAAAATAATTTATAGGAAAAACCAAAATTGTTATTATCTAAGTCTGATGACTCCAAACATGACACTCAATCTCAATGTTTGTAACCAGCATCACTAATGGGTTTGTGAAAGACATTCAGATTAAATTCATAGCTATGAGCTGGATACCAGTGACTTGCTTTATATGCAGGACATCAACTAGTCCACCTCTCCCACCTCTTACTGGGTCTGAGCTTGAAAAAGATTTGTTTGAAAATCAAGTTATTGCCCACATTATTCTGAAATACTTTACTCTGTACACAAGCAGTGTTACTTCCCTACTTCACATCCTCCCAAAAGATGTTTTTGCACTTAAAGAGATGAGAAAATGCAAAACAGCAGGAATCTGCTCCCTAATCATTCCCCACTTGGCTGACATGGCATGAGGCTCACTATATGTGAGATTATTTATTTAATACTTTACAATGTATTCAAGGATACAACATAATTCAAGAAAAGACATTCTGTCTAGTCTCCAAACAGGAAAAAAAAAGGCTTTTCATTTCTACATCAGTTATTTGAATCTGCTAAAAAGAGGTAGAAGGCAGGGAAAACACTCTAGCCAGGTCATACCTGACTAAGCACTGATGCAACTGGGGCTTTAAAAATAGATTCAACATCAGATGCTTACATTGACAAAACTGAAGAAAAAGAATGTTGGAAAGCATTTTCTCCAGTTTTAAGGGGGAGTAGCACTAAGAATATTTTCCCTCAATACAGGATGCCATTACACTGACTACATCCAATCATGCAGGGAAAGGCAGCATCTCTCCCCATACCTGGAGGGGCTATCTGCACTTTCTGCTCATCCAGCTCCTCCTCCTGGGGAACCAGGGCCACAAAGCGAGGAGGGACATTCCTGCGAGGGGTGTACCTGCACAGCATCATCATCTCCCTCTCCAAGCACTTTATCAACAGGGCATTAAACAGTGTTGTACTCCCTGCAAAGGAAAGAGTAGATTGGTCAGACTGACAGCTTTGCTCCTTTGTTCTGGAATATAACCCTAGATATTACAGTTTCAAAACCTGTGACTTCTTTGAAATGCTTGCATTATTGTGGAGGTAAAAAGCAAATTTTGGAAGGGAGAAGACTCAAAACGGACAATGTTAGTAGGTCTCTCCTGACCAGCAGTGAGAATTCTGGTGGAAGAAGTGAAATCACTACTATCTGAGCAAAGAAATACTGTGAAATTTTATCTACAAAGTCTATTTCTGTTTGGTGGGGACATCACAATAGAAGCACATCATAGACGTTTTACGGAAGTAACACACTCAGAATTCAGACTTCAGTACTCTTCCTGAGGCATACATTTGCCTGAGGTGTATTTCACCAGACATGGTGGTCAGGGAAAGACTGACATATGAATAAAGTGGTTGAGCCAGGAAACTGCAGTTAGAGAAGCAAGCATAAGGGTTCTTCTTTAGTCAGATACTGCAGAGCCTTTGGTCATAACTCAGCCCTCTTTATCCACTGCTAGACTGAGTAGCTAAAGGTTTTTTCTTACTGCTGCAGATTTGGATATATTTCTAGATAAATAGATGCATGTATACATAAAAAAAGGGAAAAATAAGCAGTTCCAAATGTCCTTGGCTTCTCTCTTTACAAGCTTGCAAAGCGCTGTTAATTCAACTATACTTCCTGAGTATCATGTTTCCACTCCTAGGTTTTCCAATCCTATGGATTTAAAAACAGCAATTATCTCCCCTGGTTTGGGGTTTAGGTTTTTCTGTTTTTGTTGTTGGTTGGATTTTTTGGGCTTTTTAAACCATCTTTGCCTTCATGTCAGGTACTGCACTTTAATGAAAGGCTAGAACAAGCACTTTGTGACTACATCTGCATGGTTTAATTAGTTGCTTATCATGATTGATAAACATGAAGCACAAATGGCTCTTCTGCTATAGAAGAAAACAAGAAATATCTGCAGCTCAGAGGGTCAATAACAGTTAATGCAGTTCTTCTTAACATTAGCAAGTTTTTAAGTTAGACAAAGCTTTTATACTGAATGATCCCCACTCAAACACAGGATGAATCAGCTGGTTACACTAATGCAAGGTGGTAAATCTTCTCTTGCCATCTTTGCTTACCTCTCACCAGGGACTCCTCAGGATAGATGAACTGGGAGGGCCTGATATGGTGGTGCTGTTTTAGCATTGAAAGTGGTTTGAAGCCAATCAGAAACAAACCTGGAGAATCAAACTGTTTTAATTCTTCCGTCTCCTCTTTCTCCAGCACAATCTGTCGGTTTCCGTATGTCTAAACCAGGGAAGAGCAGATGATAGGGCTACCAGCATTAAAAAAAATCAGGACCAGAAGGCAGGACAGGGCAGGAAATGCAGGAAGAGGATGCAATTGCTGTGTTCCACTACTTAAAAGAAGGTTATAGACAGTTAACCCTCATGAGTATTGCACACTGAAATGGCAAGTGACAGTCTGTAACCATTATCCCAAGGGAAATTGTACCTGAACATAAGCAAAACACACTTTTCTAAGAAAATGGCTAAGCCTTGACACAGAGAAGCTGTCACATCTCATCTCTGGAGTTCTTCAGAACTGTCCCAAGAAAAACGTGAGCAACCTGATCTGGTTCTGTGAGTCTTGCTCTGGGCCAGGTTGTACCAGACTTTTTCAGAGGTCCTGTCCAATTGTAAACTTGCTACAGTAGATGCATGTCAGCTACCTACTCCTGGCAGAAATAGTGACTGAGAAACAATGTTCCTGTAGCACCACTCATGCATCATAAAATCAAAACCATACTATAGTCCAGCTGCTGAAGGTAGACATCAGGGCTTAATGGTCAGCTTTCTGTTTATCTCCTATACTTTATTTCAAGAAACTAATATCCACTATAAATAGATTTAATACTTCATCTTAAGACAGCAACTTTAAGAGCTATTGACATGGAAGAAGACACAAAGCACACTTGTGACAGTACACCTAGCAACTACATAACCTGTTTTGAAATAAAGCTGTGCCTGATCAGAATGTGACACTCAATTTACATCAGCCAAACCATCAAGCAGGAAGGCAAAACAAAGAAAAATTTATACAAAAAACTCTAGAGATAACATGCCTTTTATTTGGAAAACAGCTCCAACTCCCCAGTTCACACTTGTTTAACAAAATGGACCAAATCCACTCTTAACAAATGAAAAGTTGACGGCAGCAGCAATGGCACAGGGTCACACAAGGGTCACACAAGGTCAGGCTCTGACAACCTCGTTCTGCCTTACAGAAAGAAATGACCTGTGCTCCTGACAGCGCTTCCACCAGCAGCTATGCCTTCCCATGACAGTCAGGCCAGGGAAACAATCCATTCTCACCCTGCAGAGCTCACAACACGACCAGCCTGTCCCCACGTGCACACAGACACAAATATTTCTGTATCTCATCTTGAAAGTGCAACACAAACAAAAGCAGCAAGGGAATTGGCATCTCCCTCACACATCACAGAGACAAGAAAAAGCAGGCACATAATCAATAAGTTACCTGAGCCCTTTTAGTGTCACTGGGCAGGAGCAAGCTGCCTGTTTTTCCACTAAACATCCTTGTTTTGGTTTTAACTGGTTCATTAGTTTCCCGATAAAGCTTCACCGGATGTGGTTTATAAGCTTTTAGAATAAGGTTGTAAACACCAACACAAAGTGCCACATCTTTGCCCACATGCAGATTTAACCTGTGTAAAAAAGCAGATACAGACTTGAGATTCCTGAAAAATCACAACTGCAGAAGAAAATCACCTCCTCATGTAAGTTATCTCCTCTGACCTTCTCCTGTTCTCCTCCCCCAAAATCACATATATCTTTGGAAACATACTATCACTTGAGTTATAATCTCACTTGAATAAAAACTTTCTTGCAATATCATCATTTCTCATTATAAAAGTTATCTAAACACAAGTAATTTACCATATTTCTTTGGCCTTTTTTTTCACTGAAGGGCAGCTACGCTCAAACAGAGCACAGGATAAGTCCCCATCTGGGTACCCCAATTATGCTTATTGTAATGTCCATGAATTCTCATAGCTATTTGTGCAGAAGGCAAAATTCTCCCCATATAACCCACTAAGACAAGCAATACCAAGATTTAAGAAAAAATATAAATCAGAGGTTAGAGAAAAAAATAGATGTAAAAGTTTAAAAATAGAGGTAATCTTCAAGTTATAAGAGAAGAACAGTGAGAAGAACATTACGACAAATGCTACTTCCTCTCTTGTAAAAGGTATCTTGTAAACTGGTATGGGATTCTCTTGTAAACTGGTATGGGATTCTTCCTCCCCAGCTATTAGAAAACTTGAGTAATATTCCCAGAAAAGAAAATAAAGCTGCAAGCAGGAGCAAGAATGCCAGTGACAACAGCTCAGGTTGGGATACTTTATACATATTTATTGGGGAAAAAAATTAGGCCGTGAAGTTCATTCCCTTACTGTGCTTCCACATCATTCTGCTATGAACGCACTCCCGAAAAAACAACTGTTATGGAGCATGGGGTTCCAAAAATACTTTCTATCTGCTTTGTCAAGATCCCTTTAATCTCTCTTAAGTATCTCTAATCTTTCAGTAGGAGATTAGAAATATCAAGGCCGTGCGAATCCACGCCAAGCACCTCAACAGACCGGCAACATATAACTATTTAATAACAGGAAAAAATACCTAGCATTCACATTCAGATTAATTTTCTTTTAAGCTAGTATTGGCAAGAAAAGCCTAATTTCAATCAGATTTCACTATAAATTATTTTTTATGTTGTAGCTTTTTAGGTAAGTACTTGGCAATTATGTAATTTTTTTACAAATTACCATTTCTGGCCAAGCTTAATACAGGAGATATCACACAGAGGAAAAAAGAGGTCCACCCTGCTCCTCTCATCCACAAATATCCTTGGAAACTACAGAAGAAACACCAACCTTAGACTAAAGAATTAAGATTGAGGAATGTAAGCACTGATGCCTTTAAAGACCAATCATTCCAGAAGAGGAAAGTGAGATGCAGTCTGAAAACAACATCAGGTGCCCGTGCTGAATGATGTATCACAACTAAGCACAAACCTGACTAAAGTCCGTTTCTTTGTCTCCTTTGCTCTCACTTTCTTCATGAGATGTTCCAGTTTCTCTGACTCTTTAGGTTGGATCCCAAGGTCTTCATCGTCTGCTACATTTATAATATCCCTGTAGAACAAAGAGATATTGAACCCTCCAGGCTTCTTCAAGTGCATCAAGTCCAAGATGATACCTAGAAACAATGGAAGAGATAGGAGCAGGATAAGAAACTGCTTTTTTCTTTCATCAGCATGTATCTCAGCACTCTCAGATTTGTCTATCTACACATATAATTTAAGTAAGAATAAGCTACAAATTGTCATCTGTACCAGATATGTAATATTCTAGAGAAAGGGGCGATTCTAGGGCAAGAGGCAAAACACATTTTTTAACTTCAGTCAAAACAATGCAGAATAGAAAATGTTTCCTCTCTAATTAAGAATCTGGACAGCATTGAATATGAAATGGCTCTGATAAGCTCCTATAAAATATAATCTTACCTCAGGCAGAGAGGAGAGTAACAAGTTCAGAAAATCCACTTTCCCTTAGTTATATAGAGGCTAATGGATTAAGGAAGCCTCACAGCTTCTAGACCCAGGACATCTCCTGAATTCCAAAAACACTGGTTACCTCAGCTACACAGCTGAACTAATGCTGTCTACTCTCTCAGCTCAGGCTGATGTCCTTCAGCTAATTCAAAATAGAACCATTAAAGTAATTTTCCTTTTGTGTTAACTTGGTGTTATTATTCCCTTCCTGGAAAATGGTACAAAAACAAAAAAAGGTTTATTTTCTTGGCCCTGTCATGTCCCCATTTATGGTATCAAACTAGAAAGATATCCTAGAAAACAAGTGCTAGCTACTGGACACCAGATCAGAAAACATATATTCTAATTTAGATTAGATACCAAATTTCTAGTTTAGAAACTTTCAGAAACATTCCCCAGTTCTGATGATTTTACATCTTTTTTCCATCACAAACTAGCAATGCAGTTAACATCTGCTGCAAAGATTCACGTTTATTGTGTCTAAAATTAAAAGGGGAAATAATGACCTGTGTCTCTCAGATCACCAGCTCTGGTCCTGGCCAGCTTGGCTTTAGCACTGTCATTGGCATGGGGGTCATCCTCATTGGTGAAGAGCATGATCCTCTTGTGGCTCAGCCTGACTCGGACGTCGCTGAAGAGATTCGAGCAGGCCCAGAGCGCTTCACCCAGTGAATAGTCAGTGTTGTGGCCAAAGTTCTCCTGGAAAAGTGCTCGTCCTTCCTCCCCCCTGTACTGGTCCAGCTCCAGAACACGCTTTGCACCTGAGGGGCAACAGCATTCACATGCATCAGAAATACTGACAGAAGTACCACGGGCTCTTCTAAGTATGCACCGGGGGTCCCTTGCAGCTGACGTCCAAGGAATGCTCCCAAACACCTGGCTCCCAACATCTGGCTGAGAAAACTGTCCAGCATGGCCTAACATCTGCAATATCACAAGCCAGTTACCACTGAAAGCACCAGCTAGGGCCAAGAGGCCACAAAATGCCCCAGCATCAATGTGGGCTCTTTCTGTGGGGAAGGGAAACAGACAGGGATCCAAGTATTGCAAACCCTCTCCACTGAATGCCAAGTGTTCAGCAGCAAAGGCAGCAAACTGCACCTGCTGCAGAGGCACAGCAGACTGCTGCACCACCACAGAAAAGAGAAGAGCCTGAAATGCATCCTGCATCTCCACAGCATGCTGGGAAGGTGGAGAGCACCTCCTCCTCCTTCCTCGCCCCTCATGTCAGAGAGAATCCACACAGAGGTGAGATGAAGCCCACAGATCACCAGGCAGAGCACAGCAACATTCAGGTCAGGTGTCCACAGCCTTGTTGCAGCTCTGAGGATTACTTCAACCCAGCTAGGACCCCTTTTCCCACCTGTCTAACAGCAGGTTCTGTTTTCTTCTGTTACTCTACAATGGGAGACAAGCTTTCATTTTTCAGCCATTGCATTCTGCAGTTTCTTCCTTTGTCATTCACTTAAACTCTATAGCACTTACAAAATCTCATTTGAAAATTATTTCCTCTCCCTTTACTATTTTATTTTCATCTCCTCATCTGTCCTTTAATGTAAATGTTCATAATTGTGTACTCCATAATAACCACCTATAGCATCTCTTCCTTCTCCATAGGACTGCTCTCCCTCCAGGGCCAGCAAACATACAATTCTGTTCCTTTGGAACCGATGCCTTATGTTTTAGCTTTCACATTTTCTAGATTCTGTACTGCATTGGTACGTAACTCTGAACTTCACATAAAGTGTCAGCGAGTTCTCCTCACAGGGTAGTTAGACAAAACAATCCTTCTCCAGCCTGAGAACCAACGACACCATTGCAGCTTTGGGCCCAAAAAGCGTAAACAACAGAGAACTGAAGAGAGCAATCTAGCAGGATGGGCCTTCATAACCTGAAGCTGTAATTGGACAATTAATCTCAATATGTAAATGGACCAAAACTTACAAAAGTGTGAAAACTCGTGACCGACTGACCATCATGGGTGGAGCCATGGCCAGGCTGCCCAAGGTGTATCCTTTGAAGGCCTTTTAATAAATACACACTTTATTCCTTTAACACCATCTAGCCTCTGTTCTAGGTAGCCTTTCAAGGCATCAGAACAACACCCACCTTTCACCTGTGCTGTTCTTATCCCCATGACAAGGCTACTGCCTCTAACATGGGAGAAAGGACAAGCAGGGAAGAAGGAGGAAAATGGAAAAGCAAGACCTATAACACATTGTCTGCCAGGAAAGGGAGAAGAACCTAAGGCAGTCCTGTCAGGTCCCCATTGTAATAAATTCTGAAAATAGGACAAGGGGCAATTCTTTCAGGAGAAGCCCCTGTGTCGTTAAACCTGCACCCCTTAGTAAAGAAAATGAAATCAAATGTCCAAAGAGATAAAGGCTGCTATTAAAAGTTGTAGACAAAATTCCCCCAGAAGACTCTCAACTGTCAGACAATCTGTCACCACTAGCACGTATTCTTTGCACTTCTCCTACTGCCTTTCCAATTCAGCAACCAGCACTTGTCATCAAGCAGATGGTATGTAATCTTAAGAAAACGAAAGACTGAAATTCAAGAATTGCAGAACTTATTATGAAAATAAGAGATGGAACACCCCAAACAGGCTATCATATTGAACCACCTGTTCTAGCTGACACTGCCTGAGCAGGAGGGCTGGACAAGATGACCTCCAAAATCCTACCCAACCTCAGCATTCTGTGATATCCTCCATCAGCTGGAATCCCTGGTACCTTAAAATGGACACACACTTTTCTGACGGACATTCAAGAGTTGAGATACTCTTAGGTTTAGGAGACAGCAAGTAAAGCCACCACATTAAAATATAAGAAAAGGCATAGAAAAGGATCTGAACCAGCTCTAAGAGAAAATGCTAGGCTCTCATGAAGTTTCTAAGCTTTCAATAAATATCTAAATCTATCCCCACCACCAAGAGTACAAGAAATTACCCGACAGCTCTCTGATTTTAGAGAGATCAGTTACTGACAATGCTACTACACCAATTTCCTCACTCCATCTTTTTACACAACCTTCATACCACTTTACCTGGATGGTCCAGCTCCTGGAGAACATAAATGTGCTTGAAATCTGCCGAGTTCTTGTTGTTTTCTGTACCATAGAACACAACACTTAACAGGTCCCTGTCACTGCTGATTATTTTGCTGGTATACACATTCCGGATGCACTGAAAAAAACGCACGCAGGTCAAAATTAGAAGAAAATAGTTTTCAGTAAGGAGTGTGAAAGTCTTGCGCAGTTCATCCATCCCTACCTGGATGGTCATGTCAAAAGGCGTCTCTGCGTCCCCATCGGACTCGAACATGGCCTTGGAGGCATCCACCAAGAAGATGAGGCTGTCCCGGCCCGAAAACCTCTGGTCCGCTACGGAACAGGGGGAAACAGTTTTAGCAGCGGCCCCTCCGCCCGTGGAGCCTCGAAAGCAGGCAGCGGGCCCCGATCTGCCCTCCGTGAGGGGGTGGAGGGCCCTTACCGACGGCCTCAGCCCCTTCCTCCTCTTCCTGCTGCTGCTCCTCCTCTTCCAGCCCCTCGCCCCGGTAGAACGACCCCCAGCCCGCCATGGCTCGCGCGGCACCGGCACCGCCACCGCCGGAGGGGCTCGGGGAGCTCGCGCCACACGCAGCGCCCGCGCCGCCCGGCCCCGCTCACGCTCAGCCAACCGCCGTCCGCCAGATGGCCCCGCCCCCGCAGCAATCCTGACCAATGGCGGGAGCGGGAATGCCTCGGGCCCCGCCCTTCCCGTGGCATCCGCCCCTCCCCTCCTCGCGGATTGGCTGTAGAGGGGTAGCGGAGGGCGGGAGCTTCTCACGCGCTGCGCGCGGCTCCGAGCCTCAGCCAATGACAGCGGGACCTGTCCGTCCCCGCCCCCGGACCGTAGCCCCGCCCCCGGCAGTGTCGCGCAGTGACGGGGCGGCCCGGCAGGCGCGGGGCGGCCGCGCATGCGCCCGGACGGCGTCGCCCCTTCCTCCCCGTCTGTCACCTCACGGCTCGTGCCGCTGAGCCGGGGACCGGCACCGGGGCCGCCCTTTCCTCCCGTTCCCCTCCGTCTCCCGGAGGGAAGGGCCGTTCAACCTTGTCTGTAAGGGCCCCGGCTGCCGCCCGGCGGCCGCGCCCGCGCCCCCGTCCCCATGGAGGAGCCGCTGGCGCTGCACCCCGTGAAGCTCTATGTGTACGACCTGTCCAAGGGCATGGCCCGGCGCCTCAGCCACCTCATGCTGGGTAAGAGCACGGCGGGGGATCCGGGGCCGCCCTGGCCGCCGTCTCCCGGGGGCTCGCGTTCCGCCACCGACCACCGCGGCCCGGCTGTGTCGCGCCGGGAAATGAGGCCGAAGTCGCCGCCTCCTGCCCCGAGCGTCGCGATCCCCGCCCGGTATCGTTCTCCTGAGGGAGCGGCCCGCCGGGGAAGGCTCCCTGAGGGCGCACCGGGCGGCGGCGGTGTCCGGTGCGCAGCACGGCTTGGGATGTGCGGGGCTTGCCCGGGGGCTCGGCGCTTGGGAACACAGCGGGGTTTGGCCGCAGGATTCCTGAGCCCGCTGCATTCGGGACGAGCTTTGTCAGTGCGGCAGATCCAGCCGCTCTGGGTCCAGCCTCTTGTCCCCCACCCGCCCGTTGCCGCTGCGCGGGTGGTATTTACTAACGGCAGATTAAAAGTGTTCCTTGGCCTCTGAAGCGAGGGGCAGCTCAGCTCCCGACTCCCCGGCTGCCGTGGTGCCGCTGCAGGAAGGCTGAGCTGAAGAAACGCGCCTGCTGTTTACAAGGTTACTGAGTTCGAACGGCTCCATGTTGTGGCGAGGCCGGGCTGGGCTGGTGATGTGCAGCCATCCGCCCTCTCCTGCAGGGAGTTCGTAGGAGTCTGCTGTATGTCTCGTCGAGATTGTATGCGTTTCTAAGCAAATCTGAAACTTGGGATGGAAAGGAAACAGGTTCTGCTTAAAGTTTTGGAAGCATGAATTAGGGATGCAACAAGAGAGTGTTTTATACCTGTTCGGAGTAGATTCTGGCCTGTATCAGGCCAGTAGTCTGTGTGGGATGAGACTTCTCAGCGGGCTCAGTGTCTGAACAGATGGCTCTGTGTAATCTTGTTTTACTGTTTGTTGGCACTCACTTTGCTCATCTGCCCTATGAGGAGATTCTCTGATTTCCTGCAAGCTTAAAATGAAAGTCCAAACGATTCTTAGCATGAGGTTTCATGCAGGTCAACGATAGGTTTGCAAAGTTGAGAAGAAAATAGTACAGAGATCATGTGTGTTGTGCTCTGTTAGCCAGACAGCAGCAACCACTTTGGGAAATGTGTGTTTCATGCACTGGATAACCTCAAAACTTGTTATGTGGTCAGAGTTGCTTCTATTGTAGCCCTTAGGGAAGTAGCTTTTGACCTATCAGGTGAAATAGCCCTGTTGTATCATGTGCTAAGAGTTATAGATCTTGAGATTACATGGATGCATGATTTACCTGTGTTTGAGTTGAGTAGAATTTAACCACTCTTATTTCAAAGTGTTGGTCCAAGCAAAGACTGTAATAGAGATAGGTTGCCACTATAATTATCTCCATGCCAATCTTCACATAGATCAAGCAAAGACTTTTTAGCTCCCTTCTTAACCTACAAAGTCAGTCTTGGGATCTTGTAGCTTTCTGAATTTCCACATAAAAAGACATAGTGCATGACTTCATTTTGATGCTTTATAATCTATTCAAACAACAACTTGAAAACTTTGTGCTTATGATATAGTTTGGTGGTAAATTTGGGGAATCTGAGCAGGGAAAAGGAAAGCTTAAAAACCTGAACACTTCTGGGTAGTAGGGGAAGTGCTACTCGCTAGTACTGCCTGGTAACTGAGTTCAGATGTGTTCATGGAATGTGGCCAACTAGGCCTGCGTGGTCACAGTGACAATGCAGACTGCAGAACATTTGAGATTGTGTGGATCCAGTGACATGATTGTCCCTAAAACAAATCGTTCTTTCTTTTTTTCTTCCTTCCTTCAAGTCGTGTCTTCTGTGCATTCACGCTCAGATCTGTTCCAGATGATTTTGGAAACCTCTCCAAGAGCCAAGTGAAGCCAAGAGAATACTCCTCTTACCTCATGCATAGACCTTTTTTTTCCCTGAAGAACAACAAAACAACTCTTTTTATTTCTCTGTATATCAAATTTCAGATGGTCAATATCAATTGACCTGTCAGGCTTGAAAGCTGCAGCTCAGGTCCCCTTGCCAGAGGGGGTTGAATCCTGCCTTATGAGACTGACCACTGCGAGAGCATCACTGTTCTGTGTCTTCTGTTGTGCTGATAGGGTCCAGAGGTGTTGTGGACTATGTCAGCACAGCCTTCAGGGATCAGATCTCACTACCAAGTGTAACACTGACTTTTTCAGTATCAGTTCTCTCTGTTGTCGTTTAATGATGAATCTGGAAGGGAGAGATGTTTAGCACAGTTTATAGCAGGCTTTAGAGTGACTTAGTCTTGTGCTTTGGACAGACTTTGCTTTTCTTGGCAAGTTTATTCTTTCTCTACCCAGACTGCTTTTATTCTTCTTACTTTTTTGTAAGCTTCCTGTAATTTAGTGAATATTTCTATTCTGAAGTATACATAACCAAAAATTGTAGTTCAGTTGCCTTCAGTATCAGAAGCAGCACATTTAATTTTTATGTTACTCTACATTGCATCTTCTCAGTAGCTACTGTTGGTGCTCTCTCCCCCACTCTGTCTGTGACTACATTTGTCTGTTCAAGTACATGTTATAATAATAAGAAATGTTGGCCTGAATGCAGTAACATTTTTGTTGCCTAGACAGAAAACGTAATCCACCTGATTCTGTGGAGGGTAAAGAGGAAAAGATAATAGTTCAGCTTGCAGTGCTGATTTTGAACTAGATGTCCAAAGGCAGAGAAGTCTTTAAGGAAGATTAAAATCCTATTGCATCATAGGCTTAAAGGAAAATGTCTCGCAGCTCTCAAAGTTCTCCTGTCCTGTAACTGAGGTTATTGCTTTGTGACTCACAGAGTGAGCTGGGAGCTTGGTTAACCACAGCAGCTTTGGCTCAGTGTAGTATAAATTAACGTTGAGTGGACTGGGAGTATGTTTTGGTTGAAATTTTTAAGTGCTGCATTCAGCTGTAGGGACTTAACAGCCCAGAGGGAATTGGAGCGAAAGGTAACTGCTGAAAGGAGGTGCCTTCTGCTTGGTTCCATTTTCCCAGGCCAACACATTTCTCTGCTTCTTCTCCATCTGTTCTGAACAGTTTTGAATTGCTTCAGCATGATATTCTATCAGCTTTGCTCCCAGCATTTGCTGGGGATTTCACGAAAATCGCGTGCGTTACCCTCCCCCAAGATAGCCTACTTCTGGGTCTCTCTAGGCACCTCAAGGAGAAGGGAATTGAAGCAGGCTCCTCCTTCTCCCTTAGGTTTTTTTTTGTTTTGTTTTGGTTGAGCACACTGGGTAGCACATAGAAGAAAGTGCTTGACTAAGTGCTTGCCTAATTAGAGTAATTTTCAATTCAAAAAAGGCAGGAATCTTAATGGATTGTCCTAGGGAAATTACAATATGCAAAGCAATGCACTGCTAGAAATACCTGTGTTGGTTGACCAAATTGAATGACTTCCAATTCCACAGGAGAGCAGTTCACTACTTTTTTTTAGAGTCTTTTGTGGTCTTCTGGGGCTGCCATATCCATTGCAGAGCACAGATACATTGTTAAAGATACTGAGCTTCCTGTTATTTATTTACATCTCAAAAGCAGGCGTAGATCTTGCACTGAGGGTTGGATGGCCTAAACTCTGAATGGGGTAAACTAGGTACCCATCTGCACAGACAGCTCCTTCCCTCGTGTCTCAGAACTCTTCTGCCCTTAAGTATAAAAATTTGGATTAATATACAAATGCCACTTTCATTTGATACTTAAAATGCACAGGAATAATCAACATTGTTTGGCCCTCAAGACTAATAAATTACTGAGATGATAAAAAAGATTGCTGGGCATCTAATCTCCCTTGTGCTTGGCCTTCCAGATGAATATAAACATGGAAGTAATCCTGTTTGATTGTATTCTAAAATTATGCGGTGTGCTAGTTTGAAGTGGGAATGTTTCACGGAAGTGATGAACATGGGCTTTCTTCTTTCAAAATACCCCTGTTACTGTCTCCTGAATTGATTTTACAATAAACTAATCTAACTACTTCATTCTCCATGTTCCTGTGACTGAGCTGAGGGTCTGGAATTGTTTGTGTTCTATTTTTCTCCTAGGTTTCTGGCTCATGTAAACACCAGTAAAGTATTTGAGCTATGAATGTTATAAAGAAAATAAAACAGCAAATATAAAAACTAGTTTACTTGATAGATGGTACTCTGCCTTATTGAAACAAATTGAATCTTTGAGGTGCTTAAGCACACAGGTTTATGCTGAACTGCATCTCCCCCCAGCTTCTGGTGAGCATTTTCAGGAAAGAGCCATAGAAGCACATCAGCAAGGGAAAAATAAAAAAGTAAATAAACAAAACCATCCCCAAGCAAAAAACCACTCAAAAGTTGTAGTGATCACATTTCCAAAGACTGACAGGCTATCCCCCTAAACTCTCACAAATATAACACAGTAGTTTTTCATGTCTGTGTTCATGGTCTGTGGCAAATCCAAGATACCTTGACTTGCCTCAGCTTGGAATGGATGCAGATCAAACTAAGCTGATTTGCTTCACATTTGCTTCAGGCTGAGCTGGCACATTCTCTGGAAGAGTTGATACCTGATAGCCTGGCCATATGCAGTAAATGTTGTGTGATTAAATGTGTACATCTAAATTTGCACCAACCTTTCCTGTTCAACAGCCCCCTGACCCTTGAAATATTTAAACTAGTTAACATCTTGCTGTTTCCCTGTTTTACCTGGATAAGAAAATCACAGAAGAGGTAAGATTTGAAGGGACCACAGTGGGTTATCTGGTCCAAGCTCCCTGTGCAAGCAGGGTCATCCCAGGCACATTGCATAGGATTGTGTCCAAATGGTTCTTGGATATGTTCAGTGAGAGAAACTCCACAACCTCTCTGGGCTATTATTCCAATGTGTCATCACCTATACAATAGACAAGTTCTCCTCATGTTCAGATGGCTCTTGCTGTGTCTCAGTTTCTGCCCATTGCCTCTTGTCCTAGTGCTTGTCACCACTGAGAAGAGCCTGTATCAGTCCTCTTGATAACCCTCCCTTCAGATACAGTAAGTGCCCAAAAGAGCATCATTCCATCAGGACATTCCTGTTCTGCATTATGAGCATGTGCATCCTTTGGATTAGCTTTACTGTAGGTATTGAGTGAAGGGTAATGCCTGCAATTTAGTGCTGCAAAGGCTTTTGCAGCTCCGATGGAAACTACTGGAGAATCAGATTTGTCTATATAGTAACAGACAGCCTCAGGTTATGAGTAAATGGCTTGGTTTTGGTGGCAGTACCAGCACACAGTTCTACCCACATTGCAGTGACCACAGGAGTTTGGAGTGTTGTGGCAATGAGTGGAAGAACAGGAA
Source organism: Leptocoma aspasia (assembly GCA_013399835.1). Taxonomy (NCBI): domain Eukaryota; kingdom Metazoa; phylum Chordata; class Aves; order Passeriformes; family Nectariniidae; genus Leptocoma; species Leptocoma aspasia. The sequence goes on from VXAX01004192.1 coordinate 281,447, forward strand.
ACATGATATCTGGATAGTGCTTGCAATCCCTTCTTACAGTCCACTCAATTGATTGTGGGATGTGAGCTCTGTTGGGGAGGTTCATGGCAAGCTTGAGCTTCTTGTTTTCAGGCTGGACAGTGCTGCCAGGAGCAGCTTTATTGGAAAGTGTTGCTGCAAGGCCTGGATACAACTTGTGTCTCAGCACACACCGCAATGCTGTGGCCTTGCTTGGTCATGCTGTTGGGGCTGTTGTGTGTATCAAGCCTTCAGAGGCTCTGGGCAAAATATTTTGTGTCTAGTGGGCAATGTCGAGCAGAAGGCAAAAAGTAAGTCCTTAGTGCAGGCTGCCCTAATTGCTCTGCCTGAGCTTATCAGGGGTTGCAGTGGTGGTGAGCTGTCACCTGTTCTGTGCAGTGTCTGAGCCTGGGAGAAAGGGCAAGAAGAGTCATAGAGTAGGGTCCCCATCAGAGGCAAAACTTCAGAAGGAAGATGATTGTGTCCGTGAAGGTCTGTAAATAACCTCTTACATGACAGACAAGCAACACTGAGATTCTTGCTGAGCAGCAGGAAAGGGAGCTGCCTGAGTTCCTTAGAAACTGGTGGCCATTGATTTATTCCTCTGTGGCTCAGTTTGAGTTGAAATGACAGCAGCCGGCTGTGAAGCCTGGGGTACTGCAGCAGCTTACCAAAAGTTCTCAGTCTTGGATGTCTCTGAGTGATGCATATGTGGCCAATAGTGGCAGGTTTCTTAGGCATGGGATTCCCCCAGCAGTGTTGTCACTGAAGACACTTGCACTGCCTCTCACCAAACACAGTCCACCAGTGGAAGAAAGGGATTATATTTTGTCTGCAGCAAGCTGGAGAGCTACCACAGGTGCCTTATTGTCAGCAGTGCTGCAGATCTGGTGTGTGTTTTCCACAATGCCAGCTTGGTTAATGACTTCTAGGAGCCAAGGAAAAATAGTGGGTCTGCAGCTTCATTAAGATTTTCAAATCAGTGTTGGCACAAACTGACTGAGCTGAGCAGCAACAGAGAGACCTGCCTTGTGAAGATAGGCAGCTTCACTTGCCAAAAGCTGTTCTGTTATTGCCCTGGCAGTTGCTGCCTTTGGACTGCTACAGACTTCATGTGTAGCAGTAAAGATTGGACTGCAGACCAAAGCAAAGTCCAGTTCTTGAATTCTGCTTGGATTTTGTACATACAATCAGACAATTACTTTGGTGGAAAGGGACCTCTAGAAGTCCTGCTCAAGGCAGAGCCAACAAGAGCAAATTCTTCAGGGCCCTGGGCAGCAGAGTTCTAAGTATCTTCAAAGATTGAAATCCCATATGCTTTCGGGACTCCTGCCCCAGTGTTTGACCACCTTCATGATAAATGTTTTCCCTGCTTCCTACAGAATTGTGAGTTTCCCATTTTCCAGCTAGCACCTGTTGCCTTTCACTGCATATCTGAGTAGAGCAAGTCCCCTTTCATCCATACCTGCTTGTAGGGAGGATTTTGTGTCTAGTGGGCAATGTCGAGCAGAAGGCAAAAGGTAAGTCTTGGCTTTCTCTTCTTGAGGATGAACACACCAGTTTTCTCAGCTCTTCTTCAGTACAGTAAGTGCTCCAGCCTGGTATATGTCAGTGTCTTTTGTATCATGGGGATCCAAAAGTGGACACAGCACGCCAGATGTGGTCTCACAAGTGTCAAACCGAAGGACAGAGTCACTTCCCTTGAGCTAAGGGCTGCAACCTTGCTAGAGCAGCCCATTGTGTAGCCTTGGCTGCAATGATCTTTTCAGGTAAGTGTTGTAGTTGCACAAGCAGGTCCTGGCAGCACCTGTGACATTGTCAATATCTACCTTAGCTCTTCCACCTGCATACAGAATCCAGGTACAAAATGGCAACTCTCTTGAAAGTATTTTGTCATTGTTTGCTGCATTGTTGGTGCATTGTTTGTTGTGTGTGTGAACATAAATACTAAGATGTTCTCTTTCAATTTAGCATGCAAAGAACAGGCTCAATTCTAATATGTGCTGCCTTTGACATGGTTTGTTTCTCTGGTCTGAAGGATAAAGTTCAAGTTTCTAGTGAAAAAGTTATTTATCGTGAGCAAATGTGTAATAATTTGTTAATAGAGACACAGAATGCTAACTGGGTAAAGCCAAAGGGTAGAGCCAAGCAGAGGCCAGTGCTGCCTGTGGTGCTGAGCCTGCAGGGCCAATGGGCTGCAGAGCTGGCAGCTCTGGAGTGTGAGGTGAAACCTCTCTTGGGGAGCATGTGGAGCAAAGGCCAAAGGATCACGGAGCACAACAGTGGGACATGCTAAAGGATCAGCAGATGCTTCTAAGATACTGCAACACAGTGTTCTGGTTCTGTCATTATTGCCACTCTCTTTTGGCCTTCCTCCTACCCCAAGCCTACGTTTCTGTGCGATGGGTTGACAGGGAATGTGGTTGCTGCCTGGCTGTGATCCATGGGAGTGACAAATCAGACCACCTGCTTCAAAACTATGTGTGCTCACTTCAGCTGATGTCTCTATTGTCACAACAGCCTTTTCCCTGCCTCTGCTCTTCCACGACCCTCGTCTGAAGCAAGTACCTATTTTACTTCAGACTTGAGTGGAAAAAAATGTGTTAGTCATGGCTTTTTCATGTGGCAGAGGAGTACTCAGTCTAGTGCTTGGGTTCAAGAGAATACCAAATGTTGCTATGCACACAGTTTTTATCTTCTAAATCTGCTTTTTGGGGGTTATGCACCTTGTTCAGGAAATAAAGTCACAGCATATCTCCCACAGCATTCACTGGCTCCTTACAAGCTCCCAAAGGGAAGGTACCAGGGACCAAGCCTTTCAGTTATGATAGATAAAATAATTGAGCCTAGAGCAGTAAAAGCTGGTGACCTTTTAGAAGCAGGTTTAATCTTGAGATCCTACCATGTATAACAGAGAGGTTTAGCTCTCCTGCTTCTAGGGATCTGGAAACACATTTTAAAAGGAACCTTTTCTCTGAGACCTAATTATATTATCAGTGTTGTGGTGCCTGAAGCAAGTCTTTGCTGCTGTGTTCTGGAAAACACACAGCTTTATAACTTGTATAAATTTCAATGCTGTACTCTTCTACCTCAGTTCCCACTTAAACTAATTTTTAAGGGCAGGGGGAGGGAGGGAAGGGAGGAAATCGTGGAATACATTATAGAAGCTACTACCACTGATCATATGTTTAAGTCAGACCTCTCATCAGTTACTGAAAAAGAGAACTGAATACACTCTGCTGGCCAGCTGCCTGCAGTCATAGAATCTGTCAAATTCAACTCTTCTGCTCCTGATTGAAGACTCTAATTTTAGGAAAATGTTTTCTTTCTTGGTCTGTAGAAAAACACCTAAGGAAGGTAAGCACCAGCAGGATAGGATGGCATTGCTACCTCTGCCTGCCAGGAAGGAAGAAGTACAACAGATGTATGGAATGAGTAGTTAATTTGAAAGATATTCTGGATTTTTTAGAAGCAACTCTGGACTAAATCTTTGGTGTTGCTGTCATGGTGAAATAATAAGCATGGTTCCTAAGTGATTGACAGAAAGTAGGCTGAAATCTGGAAAATACATTGCTAATAACTCTTCTTTTCTCTGCATACAGGGAAGCAGCTGGATGGCATCTGGTAAGTGACTGGATTTAAATTGCATAATGTGTGTAAAACACTGGTGTAGGAAGTATTTTCAATATGCAGTTATATATGCTTCACATCTTAAGAAAATTTTGTTGTGGAAGAGAGACCAAGGCACTTTTTGTTTCTGAATACAGATTGGCAGTAGGATGATGTACAGTCAGGTGCTAGTTAAACCACTCTGTTCAAAGCTCAGTGGACCCCATGGAAAAGGGTGTTGTTAGTAATTGTTGTGGTTTTGTGCACCTGTGTACTTTTTCAAGGCTAAGATGGTGTCCTTGTCCCAAGCACTTTGTCTTATAATTCCAGGCATGACTAAACACGATAGTAAAAGAGGAGTGTGGGAAGAAGGTATTACAGGATCAAGTCTTCTGTCATATAAGAGCGGTATCTACCTTCAGTCACAAAAGAAACCCCTAATTTCCTATAATTCATACCAAGAATTTTGATATCACACGAAGAGGGCTTGTTTGGATTTTTTTAGAGGCAAGAAAACCCCTATACCGATGTCCATCCATTTTCCTCTCCACTGATCTATCTCCAGTGGTTGTCTGACCAGCTTCTCAGCCAGTGAGAAGTGTCTGTCAGTGTGGGCTAGTTCTGTCTCTGAGGGCTGATCTCACCCTCAGCCCGTTAGCTGAGAGAGGCTTATACCTGGGCTCTTAGCTAAACCTGTTCTTTCCTAACTGCTTGCAGAATTACAGTAGCTTGATAATAATTTCTTCCATATCCATTCATGTCCCAGCAGATCCTGTTCCCACTCACAGAAACACATTGGCCTTTTCTTTCAGTTATTGACTTCATTATGTCCTTGAGCTCATAAATTTATCAGTGATTTATGTGCTAGGCTATTTACTTTTTTCCTTTTTTTTTT
>VXAX01004192.1:286020-319985 GCA_013399835.1 Leptocoma aspasia
TTTTTTTTTTTTTTGTTCTCTGTGGCAGGCACACCTCGATAATAGTCCATAAGGATGAATTCTTCTATGGCAGTGGAGGAATCTCCAGCTGTGCACCTGTAAGTTAAACTTAATTTTCTGATAATGTTTTGTAGGGTTACCTGATCAGAATTGCTTGTGTTACTGTCTTTTAGAAAAGCAGCAAAAGACTTCTAAATTCAGACAGATGCTGCAGCCAGCTGCTTGTCATGGTTTCCCAGGGTTAATGAGGGTAAAGGGAGCATGGACACTGGGTTTAAGCCCAACTCAGTTCAGGTTGGGGCTGCTTCTTCTGGTAGAGTCTATCTATCCAGAACACCTTTTGCAACTGCTTTGCCAGAGTGACATCTTGTCCAATTCTGTATCATTAAGTATTACAGGCAGACTTTTTAAAAGTGAAAAAAAAGCCCCAAACCATGATGTTTTCTCAGACATTTCTGTTCTTAGAGAGGTAAAATGGATGGGCTTCTAAAGCAGAATTTTGCCATAGCTTAGAGCTTGCAGCCCAAAGAGCTAAATTTACCAGCTGAATATGGAAGTTGCATGTTCCTTCTCATTCTCTTGAGTGCAGAACAAGGGAGGCCAGCAGGGCTTTTTGCTTGACAAACATACCAAAAGTTCTTTTTTTGTGCCTGGATGAACTATAATGGCTTTATTCAGTAGAGTCCTCCAAGAGAATTCAGCCTGATCATTTGACATTATCTTCTGGCTCTTCTTTTTTACAGGGAGGGACACTTCTTGGCCCTCCAGACACAGTTGTTGATCTGGGGAACACTGAAGTCACTGAAGAAATTTTTCTGGAATACCTTTCCTCTTTGGGGGAATCTATGTTCCGGTAAGTAACAGCTTGTACTGGAAAACCTGTATACCAAAAAGGTGCAGAATGGAGGAAGGTATTATGAAACCAATCCAGCTCACAGAGCTCCTGTCTGCTTACTCTCTCATCTGGTACTCTTCAAATATGGACTGGACTGATGCACCAATACACACAAGGAGCTACCTTCTAGGCTGGGAAAGCATTCTTCTAGGAAGTCTTTAACACTGTTTTTTGTAAAATCGAATAGTGCCTGACATGTTTTTGAGAGAATCACCAGGGAAAATGAAATCTCTCAGTAGATAGCAGTTTGCCCTGTGAGTCATACGTAGTCACTGTAGTAAAGCTGCCAATTTTCACATGAGTAGAAGCAAGGTCTTGGCTGTTAAAGAGTCTACTCTGCTTCTCACAAGAATAGGAAACTGCAACATTTAGTGTTCTGGCTGTCTTTCAGAGTCAGTAATTCCTGTGATTTCTTGTTACTGCTACTGTGGTTTTAATTGAAGAAACCTGACCTCACTTATTTTCCCAGAAATGGTTGTATTAAAGTCAGGGACATGGAGAGATGTCATTTTCCACCCTGATTCAATTGAATTTGAGGGTGAATTGATGTCTGTATTTTACCTATTTGCCTTAGAATTCTTCAGGATGTGGGGAGGAAGTGCTAATGTAAGGAGATGTTCTCCATTAAGGGTATAATTTTTTCTGCATGTAAGATTTATTGCTGAATCTGTGGGGGTTTTTGTTTCAATTTCTTTTCTGTGGCACAGAGGAGAGTCTTATAACCTCTTTGAACATAACTGCAACACCTTCAGTAATGAAGTGGCACAGTTTCTGACAGGAAAAAAAATCCCTTCCTACATCACTGACCTTCCATCTGAAGTTCTTGCCACGTGAGTATGGATGCCCCTCCTCTCTGTAGCTGCTTCATGCTAATGTTTAAACATTTGACAGAGCCAGCAGTACCAGTTTCTGATGGATCTGTCTGAGAACCAGCATAACATTAAGGAGAGGATGCAATTTTCTTTACATCAACACTTGCAACACTGTATGACAGGTGCTAACTGGCACTGGTGTTCCAAAGAAGACAGGAGAAGGTTGTTGTTTTGCCTTTAACTTAAACTAGCTATTTAGTGATGGTCTCTTATATGTGACTGGACAAGCTTGGAAAGTTTCAGAAAACAGTGTAGGGTTTTTTTTTTTTTCTCTTAGACAACCAATATCTGTTAAAAGTTGTTTCTCTAAGCACCATAATTGCAACAGAGGTGTCAGTTTGCTTGTGAAGAGGCAGGGGAGATACAATTTTAAAATTAATGCTGCAGTTTTAAAGCTAGGAATGGGTGGAATAAAGGATATGAAAAAAGGAAATTAAGAATTTCCTGCCTAATAATTCAGATGTTGTTTTTGTTTGGTTGGGTTTTTTTAACTCTCAGCTAGTGAGGATCCCAGTAGGATGATGTGAGCTCTATCATTTAGGTCTTACTTCTCATAACAGTGGTATGGCACATTATTTGTGAGGCATGGGTCTTCTACCCGGGACTCTTAAGCACTTCAGATTTCTCAAAATCAGATAAAGTCTGTAGCAGAGTGAGTCTTACTGAAAGACAAGTCAGGTTCTACAGATTGCAACAGAAATTATTCTGGGAGTGTTGAACCATTGTCTTTCAAGTAAGCTAGAGCTATTCTTTTGGCAGGCCTCAATCTTGATGCACTCGATGGAACATTGCAGTTGTGTAACAGGGATTTTGTTTGCACACTTAAGTAGAATGAATTACTGAGAGCTGGTTTCAGACAGTGTTACATTAGCAGTCTAGGCATGTTAGGACTCAGAACTACCTTACATAAAATCATGTTTAAGTTTCTTAGTTATTGAACAGTAAACTAATAGGTTAAATTAGTTTGCTTTAGTTGTAGTGGAAGTCTTTTCTTCAGATTGGCTTCTAGAATGTTGGTTTGATTGCACTTCAGGAAGTGAGTGCACATCAGTGGTAAATAGGAGTTGTTGACCAAGTAAACTATTTGAGATGTGTATTTCTTTACCTTCTCAGACCTTTTGGACAAGCTTTAAGGCCCCTCCTGGACTCCATCCAGATCCAGCCACCCGGAGGAAATACCTTCAGCAGACATAATGGACAGAGCTAACAGGAGTGACCCAGTGTGCCCAGCCTCACCAGGCCTCTTCCTTTTTAAACATGAATCTACCAGATTTCTATTTTATAACTTCTCATGAGAATTAACTCTAAAGAAGTTACAAGACAAGTTTTAAAATTTCCTGGGGAGAGAATTTATCAGGGTGCATGTAAGACAATGCTACCAAAAATATTGCCATAGTCTCTAATAGTATTATACTAATTTATAAAGGCTGTGCTGTCAAGTAGGCTGACACTTTCTACATAACTCCTGTGCTGGTAAGTGAAAATTCATTCTGTGAGCATTCAACAGCCCATTACACAACTTGAAGTAAAGGGGATGTAAGTAAGGGGATGTCCTGGCCATCCCTTGGAGACTTGCAGCTCTGTCTTATCACTGCCTCTATTATGGGGGTATTTGCTGAAGTCTAGCAAAAAAAGCAGAGAAAAAAGTATTGGTAGCCTAGGAAGTGAAGGTGTCCCAGGATTAGTCTGCATATTTCACTGACATTTGCTCAGGGGAAGAGCTGAACTCATCTGATTAGGATATTGGCAGTGGCACAGGTGTATGGGAAAGGTGATGAAGTTGAACCATGTGTCAGTGTCACACTCAGAAGCTGCAATTCAGTGGGACTTGCTGTGGTGGGAGGGAACCTGGAGCTGGAGGTTACCAAGAGCCTTGTAGTGCCAGATCCAAGAGTTATGGGAAAGAACCAGCTAAAAGAACAGAATCTCATGAGCAGAAGTGGTAGAGACAAATTTCAGGTGAAAGTAAAATGAAGCGAAATGTTTCCTTTTCTCACACATTAGCTTATCAGCAGATAGACAGAGCCTTGTTAAAGCATAAGAACTGTGTTTTCTTGTTTTGTTTTTTTTTTCCTTGCAAAGCCAGGGTTATGGTACAGTAAGGCAGGAGTAGCATGGCAACTGCATGATAACACCAGTTGGACCAATTCTGCCTTCAATATCCAATTGCAGGAGTTCCAACAAAGTGCTGCCCTTTCCAAAGCAGTCAAGCACATTAAGGCTCTCCTTAAGAGAAATAAGTGCTAGGTCTCCCCAAATGTAAAGAAAATGAGGAAGAGTAAATTTAAGCTTTTCTGTGGAACAACTGAGTTTCTTGGGATACATGCAGAAACAGTCCTGTCCTTAGATTAACCTTTGACTATATCAATACTGCATCTTCTAGTTTAAGATGTTTTAGAGCTTTGCAGTTACTTGCAGTGGGAAGGAACAGCGGAATGAAAAAATAGGCACAATGTTTTCTTTTCATGCATATATATACACTACTTTCTGAACAATTTTGTAGCAGTTACATTTAGGAAAGAATATAAGAAAGACATCAGACAAACCCCAGAACACTGCTGATGCTCCCTAAATGGGGATTGCACATCACAGAGGCTGCCAAAAAAGCATCTATGCAAATGTACAGCCCTTTGTCCAGTGCTTTGTTGTGAAAAGTATTGCTGCAAGTTCAGTCCTGCATCTCAAACTTCCTGCACTGGAAACTACTTACGTACCTAAAGGGAGATGTCTTTCCTCTGCTGGGTTCTTTCTCCCCGAATAATGCAGATTGATAAATTTCTCACACTGTTACTCTGTGTGGACTACAACAGTTGATATTTTTGGGGTTGGAATAGAGGAAAACTGCAATTTTGTCACTGTCATATACTCTGTTGTCCTGCACCTTGTGGAGCCAGGGCATAGATGGGAATAGGGTATTGTCAGGCCATTCTGCTGTTTCATGCTTACCTGCTCTCAGTGCACAGCAGTGGCCCCTGCAGCCCAGATGCTTCTTTTCCTTGTCATTCTCAGCTTGTGCCATCATTCTCCTTAAACATTTCATTTGATGGACTGGACTCAGAGGTAACTGTAGCAGTTACTACAGATGGCTTTATACAAAAGCTTTCCATCTTTCCCCCTCCAAATGTTCTGTTTGCAGAAAACATTCTATGAAAGTTAGTTATGAATGCCTTTTGATGCTCCTGGAGGAAGGATTGGTATTTGGTTTTGCTAAGCCATAGCTTAGTTTTCCTGTCTAGTATATGTATTATCTCCAGGCTTTTCCAGTACATGTTTGTGAAGAGTAACCAGCCTTTCATCTTAATACACACATAACCGTGCCACAAAATGCTGTAGATCATGTTAGAGATGTTGGAGCTTCCTCAGTTGAGCAGGTACACTCGAGGTGACACAGTGCAGCCCAACATCCTGGTGTGCTCGTTTGGTACCTGCAAGCAGCACAGCTGTGCTTGCTTGCCTTTCAGCAAACCAACACTTCAGGCACAGCTGCCTGTGGTGGAAGCACTGGTGCCATGGTTTCTGCCCCACACACTTACACAATGAGGATATGCCCTGTATGTCCTCCACTTTGGATGTCCTGAGCCTAGTTTCTGCTTGGCTGCCTACTTCAGGACTTTTTGCATCCTCTCAGGGCAGGAAAGAAAAGGAAAACATTCACCCCGTGCATTTTGCAATCTGCCTTTTCCCCTCCTGAGCAGCCCCTTTGCAGAGATAATGCTCCTACTTTAAGGTCACTGGGTAAAATTTCACTCAGCCATATATTGTTTGCAATAGTCAAAGAGTTCCAGGGCTCGGGACCTACTCTTGTGTTTCGTGGCAAAAGAACTGTAAGAGGGAATCCTCTTTCCTTGGTCTTACTGAGTAATGAGACCCCTGTACCCTGTAGGACTCTTAGGAAACCTGTTTTCTCCAAAGATGGTTATGTATAAACTGCAGGACTGTGCCCTCAATGTTCCACCCAGCTGAAAACAAGCTAGACTGAGAAGCGTATGTAAATGTATATAGGTGATGAACTTCAGTCAGCTGATGGACAAAGGGGCGGGGAAACTGAACTCCTGAAAGGCAACAGAACCCTTTTGCCCACACTTACTATTCTGTCTTGTATTGCTGAAGTTCCCCCGTGCCATTTTAAAAATGTTAATAATGTCTTTAGGCAGAAAGTGATGTTTTGATTTACTTGTGGGTTTTTTTCTATTACAATAAAAAGAAATACAACACATTTTTCTGATTGAATGCATCTGCCCACACAGCTGCCCAGCCAATGCAGGTGACCAGAAGTCATTATCTTCACTCTGGTCCCACCTGGGAAGTACAGCATGAGACATTGTCCAAGCAGTTTGTGCCAGGTGCTCCTACTGGGAGTAGTGGTGGCAACTGCCCTTTGCTCAAACTGGCCAAAGGCAATACTCTTATTTAAGTCTGGGAAATGTTTTCTTCTGTAAGTACCACGGTATTTAAAACCATACTCCAGAGGCTTGACACAGCTTGGATGAGGTGAATGAAGATGTTCTGGTTTTGTTCAGGTTTTGTTCAGCCCTTGGTCATCTAAGTCTGCAAGTATGAAATGTCTAATGTCTGCTGTTGAAGAAGAGGGCCAACAGAGTTTTAACATGGAAAACAGTATTTTCCTGACTGCCTTGATGCTACTTTCAAAAGGGAAAAAAAAGGAAAAAAGCAGGGACAAGAAGTAGACTTGATGGCTGGGATCTTCTGGACCTTCAGAGGGGATATTAGGGAGGATTATGTAGCACTCCCTAAAATATCTGGCTCTGGGGAAGAAATTTATTCTGTTTGGTTCAGCCTTCTGCATGCTTACTGATGGCATCGAAGTGGTAAACCACAGTTTGCTGTTTGTGTAACAGCCTGTATCAGTGCAGTACAGAAGAGGTCTTGTAACAGAAGGGGATTGTAACAGAGATGTGTGATCGTGGTTATTTTGGCCGTGTTCTTCAGATGTGGTGCTGGTTTGCTACTAAGTACTAGTACTGGCCCCACATAAAATACCTGGAAACAGGCATTTTATTTTTTTTTTAATACTTTTTAAAAATTAAATTTTAAAACTAAAAGGAAAACCTTGACCTTAATGGCAGCTCTAGACAGAGTGTAAGCCAGTGCTCACAGCTGCTTGCCTTCTAAACTTCAAACAAGATTTCCTGGCCTTTCCTGCCGGTAACAGAGATTTTATTCCTGACAACAGCTGCTGCCTATCTGAGCGGCAATTGTTGTACGACGTGTAGCAGGAGTGGTTGGAGAGCGAAGTATTAAATAACTGGAACAGCCACGGTGGCCCTGTTCTCAGAGCTAACCCGGCTGAGGGACCAGCCACAGCTGCGGACAGCTGTGCACTTCAGCACAAGGCAGGTTTATGCTCCCAGGAAAATCACATTATCCCAGCTCCTCACCAGCTGATACCAAGTGGCCGCCAAGGTGCTTCCTGGGAGAGGCGTTTTGACGTGAAGAGACTCCCTAAAGGAGCACAAGCTGAGAAAGCACAGCAGGTAATTCAGGTTTCAGGAAGTTCTCCTGGGTAGCATAAACCCGGTAGTACTGCAGGAGCGTGAAAATGTGAGCGCTGTCCTGTGTTTTAGCAGACCGCCCAATTCTGGGAAGTGCCCCGAGGTGGCACTGCAGCCCAGGGATGCACCTGAGCCTGGGGAGAGCAGCTCCCACTTTTTAGGTGCCTATAGTAATGTCAATGGAAGAAGCACGAGGGAGGTCTCTCCCAGACGAGAAAGCTGCAGGTAGGAGCAGCCAGGAGACAAGACCATGGAGAAGCTTGGACTTTAGCAGAACCCAGTGCTGCTACAACAGGCTAACTCCACACCACTTCCACCCAGACATGGGAAGTGTCCTTCTCATACCATGTCATAGTTTATGAAAAATAAAGGTTTGCGTTCCTGAAAACCCGGGAGTTCACTGTATGTCTGACTCCACGGCTGTCCTTTGAGAGTCCTGGGCATTAGCTCACGCCTCTACTGCATGGAAAAACAGCTCCTTGGCTTCTGGCACTCAAGCACCCAAATCCAGGAAGGCATCTCTACTCACCTGTCGGCATGCCATGGTAGGCACACTTGGATGGATTCATGTTCTGGAGTGAGCGTCCACATATTAACTGATGATAAATGTGTAACCACACCTCCACAAGTCCTATAAATGAGCATAACCCTAAACTCAACTCAAACTCGGCACCCAATGCATACAAAGTAGCTGGGTGCTAAGAAACCATTCTGGGAGCTTTCATGCATCTGAGAAAAGAATCCACCTTTCCAGAGGTGGGAGCCCATAACCAGGGTCTGATCCAGAAGGCCACAGATTCTGCAGAAATATCTGGGGGTGCTGGGGTGAGTAACACATCTAATACCCATCCAAGACTTCCCAACTTGCTGTGGTGTGGAGGCAACTCACAGAAACAGTATGGAAATAGCTGTCCTGGTGGACTCAACTAATGTCTCCCCCTGAAAGTAGCTGAGGTAAACCTGCCTTGTCCAAGGCAATGGCACAGAGGTGAATTATTAACATTGTTTCTGTACATACCCCTGCCACTGAGTGGGAGCAGGAAAATCATAAACTGCAAACAAGAAAAAAATAGAATCTGTGAAGCCACCTGAATGCCTCCTTTTGAGAGGAATCTGGTGGAGAACTGGGAAAAGGGGTTGCATGATATCCTGGAGCAAATTATACTGAGGCAAAAAATCAGACCGTAAAAGAAGAATAAATCTCTCCCCTGTTCCAGCCTGGCTCAGCACACTGAGCACTGCTGGGGGAGAGAATGCAAGATAACTGTTGAGCAGGAAGCGCTGAATGTTCCACATAGGCTGATTCTGATTTTGGAAAATAATTCAGGAATTATGTTAAGAGACCGTGGCTTGGGGAGGAGGAGGGGTACGGGGCCGGCTGTCAGTATCAGGCCAGCATAATACGACGCCGTATGAATATGGTCTGACCAGATGGTCAAATTAAATCCTAAATATCTCGGGGGGTAAATGGTAGGCGGGTCAAAGCAAAAGCTACTGGCTTTGTGCAGAGAGTATTTTCGCTTCCCCATTGAAAATATTAACAGCATCCCATTGGAAAAGCAAGGTGAGGCACTGACTAGGAGAGTGCGTGCTGCTCCTGTCCCCTTCACTAGGACACAGAAACCCTCATGGGAGCTGAGTTTATCAGGCAGCACAATCCAGACCCACAGCCCCTCAGTTCCGGAGGGCACTGCAGTAACAACAGCAAATGTGAAGAGACGCGCCAGACGCGCACCCTCCCCCAGACTCCAGGCTCTAAAATGATTTAAGGAAAGAGCCGAAGCGGGGAACCCGCACCTTAGTGCATCCCTGTAAGGGCCGTGGCGACGCGGGGGAGCCGACGAGGGCTGCCTGGCACCGCGGCACGTCCCGCCCGTGCGGCCCCGGAGGGCGGGCGGCCGCCATCAGCTCCCGCGGTCCCGCCCCCCGCCCGCAGAGCCCGGCCGGGATGGCGGCGGCGCGGGGCCGGGTGCTCTGTCTCTTCGACGTGGACGGGACCCTGACGCCGGCCCGGCAGGTAGCGAGGCGCGGGGGCGCGGGGCTCCGGGGGGGCGAGGCCAGCGAGGCGCAGCTCGTCCCGCCGGCTGCGGCCTCACCCGCTGCTTCCCCGCCAGAAAATCGAGCCGGAGGTGGACGCGTTCCTGCGGGAGCTGCGAGAGAGGGTGCACATCGGCGTGGTGGGAGGCTCCGACTATGCCAAGATAGCCGAGCAGCTGGGGGAAGGGGACGAAGGTGAGCGCGGTGTACGAGGTCCCCCGGCACCCTAAATCCAACCCCAGGTCTGCCCTTGGAGTGGCTGGCCGTGGCCAGGCGGGAGCTGCTGCTTGGCTCCCTCTCCCCGTGTGTGGAGGGCAGACAGGGATGCTCCAATCCATGCTGACGGCTCCAGCGTCAGTTTTGTACGAGCTGCCTCAGAGCTCTGACAGCTTCACGCCCCCCAGGCAATTTTCGCCTCCCTGCAGCTCCGTGGTGGGGTCCCCGCAGGTTCCTCGTCACGTTCCAATGGGGGCATGGGGTAGAGTAAGGAGTGGGAGAGCAAGGGGGCAGCGCCTGCCTCCTCCACCGTGTTCTCCTTCTCCGGCATGGATGACAAGCACCACGGGGCTCCAAGCTGTGCTTCCCACTTCGTTAGTAGAGGGAGGCCGAGAAATTCCCGGCTGAGGCTGATTGCTGAGTCGCCAGTGCTGCGTGTCTGGGTTGCAGGGGGGGGCTGGAGTTAGATAACCAGTAACCACATCACCCCAGCAGCCTGGCAGCGGGGAGGGCACAGCAGAGAGCAGAGTAGCACGTATGTTGTTGAAAGCCAAACATTTTTGAGCCTTTATCTTTGTCCTGCAACTGATTCAGCCCGTGACCTCAGTCAGGTCGTTTCCCCCTGCATGCGTCACCTCCCCACCCGTGAGCAGAAGATAATCTCATCCACTTTGCAGAAAGCAAGGAGCGTAGGATGGCCAGTGGCCCTTTGCAGAGCACAGGAGCTGTGGAAAGCACAGTACTAAGGAAGCAAGAAGATGGCTCACTCAGTCCTGATCCCAGTCTTTTTTGCCCCTTTTCCCAGGCAGTAGTAATGTTTCCTCTTTTTTTCCTCCCTTTTCAGTCATTGATAAGTTTGACTACGTCTTCGCAGAGAACGGCACAGTGCAATACAAGAATGGGCAGCTGGTCTCCAAGCAGGTGAGGCCAGCTGCCTTTGCAGCCATGGCTCTTCTGCCCTGTGCACCTCAGGGAGCAGCCCCTGCCCTACCCAGGCAGATGGGCAACCTCTTCTTCCCAGTTGCTACCTCTTCCAAGTGGGCTTCATGGGAAGTCAAGCATCGTCACTTGCCCTTCTCTTTCTGCAGGCCATTCAGGACCACCTGGGGGAGGAGCTGCTGCAGGATCTGATCAACTTCTGTCTCAACTACATGGCACTGCTGAAGCTGCCCAAGAAACGGTAACGGCTCAAGGGTTTGTGAGTGGAAGTCATGACACTGATTTCTGGGGAGCTGAGCTCCAGATCTCTCCTAAAAAGAGCTGATCTACAGAGCTTGTCTTGCTCCAGGTTTTATCTTAGCATCCAGAGGCACTATGTAGGATCACTGTCTCCCTGAGCTGGGCACCTTGGGCAAGTAATGGAGGAGTGGTTTTGTTCTGAAGAGTCCGTACTAAGTTTTAGCATAACAGCTGCTCTTTTGCCCCTTGGATTTTCCTCCTTGGGAAGCAGGATGCAGCCACTGTGTGTATCTCATTTAGGACAATGGTACCAGCTTGTTACTAGTCAGGGCATCAGGCATCACTGGTAGTATATGTTTCTAACGAGGCAAACAATGGATCTTAAGATGGGAAGTCCAGCCCCTGAGCACACATTTTCACCCTGTTTCTAACCCAGTGTCGCTGGCTGGCCCTGCTCTGCTCCCTACCCTGTGTTCCTCTCTGCTCTTCCCCTTGAGATCCAGCAACCAGAGGGTGAGGTGGGTTAGTACACCTCTGCTGAAGGAAGACCAGGCCACTACCAGGACAAGAAAGGATAGTCTTCCATTGGATCAGCTCACTCTGTTAGCACAGAAAGAGAGAGAGAGAACCGATGGCATTGAAGGTGGAAGGGGGAAGCAGGAGGGCCTCTTTCAGAGGCAGCCTGCAGTTAAACCAACCTGTTTGCAGGGTCAAACCTCACCTCAGACCACAGTTTCAAGAACACGTGAGCCACCCAGAGCTGTTGGGAGCAGCAGCTCTGCCCTCCCCTTGCCAAGGCTGATTTTTTCCCAGCTCTCCCCCTGTGTTTGTACAATGAACCCAAGTAGGTGAGCCATTGGGTTGAAATTAATCTGGTAGAAGTTGCTAAACTGTGATCCAGATCGGTTGTTTGATATGAATCACCACGTGGCAGTACAAGGACCAGTGAGGGGGCTAGGGTGGCTTGCAACAGGACTGCTGGCAGAACAGGCCCACAAAAGCGCAGGCTGGGACCCAGAACTGTCAAGGCTGTTTGGTTGCCTCATTGCTGTTTGGTTACCCAACAGCTTTGGTGGAGTTTCAGCTCCCAAGTAGCTCTGTGGATTTAGGCTTATGGATTTCTAGCAAAGCAAGGACTTTAACCCACATCTCCTGAGTCCTGACCTGGGGTGTGAGCCACCAAACCCTTGGTGCTGCAGAGATGCTGCTCTCCGGCTGCAGGCATGGCTGCCTGTGTGTCCACTCTGTGATGTTCCTCACTGTGTCAGGAGATAGGAGGGGGAGAGCTTTTCCTCCAGACTCAGGGTGGTAAGCACTTTATCACAGAGGAACAGCAGGCAGGGCTGGGAGGGACAATAAACTCGGGGGTCCTCAGCTGGACAGGGGAGGGGATCTCCCTCTCCAGCACAAGAATTTCATTCTGTTTTCACACTGGCAGGGCTGCCATCCCCTGTTGTTTCTGCCCCACCAGTGCTGGTATAGCTGTCTGACCCCTCGATAAGCAAACAGAAGTAGCTGGGTTTTTACCAGAAAGAAAAGAAGGGAGCAGTTTTCTGCCAGCTCAGTGCTTTCAACCACCCCACTGAAGAAGCAGCCGAGAATTGACCCCAGCACAAGGTGAGGGTGGCAAGCAGGAACTGCATCCTGTCTGTGCAGGCTTAGATAAGAGCTGCAGTCAAAGGTGCAGGGGTCAAAAGGGAGATACAAAGACCCTGATTTGTGTCCCTTTAGGAGGCCCTGATTGCTCCTCAGCTTGCTGCTGGACATCAGCAGTGAGTTACACTGACCTGGGCCATCCTACTGCCCCAAGGTACTGCCAGCTTCACCCAGCCCACACAGCATTTCTTAAGAGCCTCCTGGGGTAGAGCTGCCACAGTCTCATCAGGCAGCTGGTCCAGGCCAGGCAATAGCTCTCCTTGCAGTTATCACAACATTAGAAAACGTTACCTGTCATCTCCCCTACGCTCATTGCTTCCAGTCTATCCCCAGGGCACAGAGGGACTGTTTATTTCTCTTCTCTCAGAGTCTCTTTTTATTAAACTTTGAGCTCCTTGGGACCTTAAGCAGTTGTTGGTGCCTGATCTGTGCCTGTTGGGAAGCACTCAGGAGTGGGCATGGCTTCTCTCCTCCTGCATGTTCTTGCAAAGCCTCACTAAGCAGCCATTCTCCTGGAAAGGTTGTTTTTCTCTCCCTGCCCCAGTAACCTTGTGCCTTTGCCCACCCACAGAGGGACCTTCATTGAGTTTCGCAATGGAATGTTGAACATCTCCCCCATTGGCCGGAGCTGCACCCCAGAGGAGCGAATCGAGTTCTCTGAGCTGGACAAGGTACAAGGGCCAGACCTGGGCTCAGCCTCCCCTTGGCTGGGTTTGCACAACCACACATCTCAGGTCTTTTGTGCTCCCCCCCTTCCCAAAGAGAAGGGAGGTCAGCTTCAAGCTGTGCATATACAACAAGGGGGAGACAGGACTGGGAGCCAGGAAACCCAAGAGAAGACACAGATGAATGAAAGAAACTTGATTTCCTTGGGGACCACCAATGCAAGGGAGTAGCCAGCAGGATTCCCTGTGCTGTGAGAGAGCCCCAGGGAATGAGGCAGTTATTTAACAGGGTGTTTCCTCATTTACAGTACTCAAAGATGGCCCAGCAGCTGTATTCTCCCACTTCCCCAGCCCCAACAGAACTGGAACTAATGGGCTTTTACAAACTGGGAAGACCATGGCAGATCTGCTGGGCAGGTCTCTAGAGTATTTGGCCCGTGCTCATACCAGTTTCTCCCTGGGGAAGCTTTCTTGGGGTTGAGGGATCAGCTGGTTTTTGCAAGACTTCTTAAGCAAAACTGGAGGCTTTGGGTTATGAACTGGGCTGTGGGAAACTGAAGCAGTTGCATTTCATTGCCAAGGAAGATCTGGGATCTGCTCCTCCCAGTGGAGTGTGCTGGTGGCCTGCTTGGACACTGGGCAGGACTGCTGGAAGCTGGCTAAATGGCATGGCACTGGGGGCCAGTGCAGATGGGGAGGAAGCAGAGTTGTCCAGTAGAAGGTTACAGTGGATTCTGGGAGACTGTCAACATCTAATTATTCAAACCCTCTTTTCTTCCCTTTCCTCCTTATCCTCCACAGAAAGAGCGGATACGGGAGAAGTTTGTGGCAGCCTTGCAGAGGGAATTTGCTGGCAAAGGTCTGCGTTTCTCTCGAGGTGAGCAGGGAGGGCTTCCTTGGCTTTGCCTTTATCATATTTCCCATAAAATTCTGTGAAAGGGAGCAGGAATCCCAGCTGTTGTGGGATCTGAGTGTCTGGAAACCCTGGGAAGAGCAGAAGGAGATTTTAATCCTGGAGAGCTGCCACAGGGGAGTCACGTTTGCATTCATGACATCTGCATCCATGCAGAGAGTAAGCCATGCTGCAGACTTCCCTCCCTGGGAATCGGCCAGACAGACAGGTTTCCATCCCATGACATTATCCCTGCCTTAATCTCAGTTAGTGCAGCCCACTGCTGCCCAATGGATCTGTTCTGGCTCAAGCATCAGCAGCAGGGAGGCCAGCAGAGCCCCAGGCATGTGCACTCTTCTCTAGGAATGAGACAGGAGCTGATGCATATCTTGGCTCTGGGGTTTTCCAGGGACAGTTAGCTGCAAGGGAAACATCTTTCTTCCTGGAGGGAGAGCTGACAAGGAGTAAGGAGATTGCAGCTCCCTGCCATGGGCTTTTGTAGGGCCGCTTCTTGGGATGGTTCTGACAGCCAGTTTACCAAAGGTGCAGAGCTGAAGGATGGGCTTAAGCAATCCTGGGTGTCTGGCCAGGACAGGGAGAAAAATGAGGGCGTGTAAGTTGTGGGGGTGATGCTGGAAGAGGATCCTCTGCAGGGGTGTGAGATAAGAAGGTTCCATGTAGCAGCCCAGTCAAAGGGCAAGGGGGTGGTGAGGCTGAGGCAGTGGGTGACACCCCAGGCCCTCTGATCCTCCAAGAGCTTTTCTCTGAGAGCCTTCACTTGCCTTCAGCATCCTGCCAGGGGCATCCTGTGCTGCCCACAGCACTGGCACACACTGTTTGTCACAGCAGAGGAAGACAAGGTCCCTTCTGCTGTGTGCCCTCAGGCACGGACAATGGGCCTTTCTCCTTGGGCTTTGGGAAGCTGCCATAAAGAGCCCAGGCCTGTTGTATAAAAACATGAAGGGGAGCCCCGCTCCCCCACAAAGAGAATGTGGGGTGTCTCAGGTCAGGCATGCAGGGCATGCAGAAACATAGCTCTTCTGCCAGGCTGGCTCCGTGTGCCTTCTCCCTGGTTGTGGAGGATTCAAGGCCCAGAGATGGTGAGAGGTCTCCCTGCAGCCCCCCAGGCCCCTGCTCTACCTAGGGAAGTAACAGTGCTGGCTGGTTCACATCACCTCTTCACCCTTTGGTTTCTTACCTGCTCCAGCTGGCACCAGGAGCCCCTTCCTGCTGCCCACCTCTGTTTAGAGGGCTAGAATACAGAGAAAGGCAGTTGTTTTTACAGGTCAATGGCTTTGGATGCAAAAGAAGAGCTGGTGTTTGTGGCTGCTGTTTGGGGTGGGAGCTGTCCCCAGACATCCAGACCCCTTCCATCCTCCTGCCCATCCCAGGGTGGGGGGGACACCCTGCCAGCTGCCAGCAATGTTGCCTGATGCCCTCCCTTCTCCTGGCAGGTGGCATGATCAGCTTTGACGTCTTCCCAGAGGGCTGGGACAAGCGCTACTGCCTCAATGTGCTCGACGACGAGAGATTTGACACCATCCACTTCTTTGGGAATGAGACAACCCCTGTGAGTATGCCCCACGCATGGCTGCTTCCTCTCCTGCTGCTCCATCATGGGTCCTGTGGGTCCTGTGGTCCCACTGGTGCCAGCACAGACCTTAGTGGTGTGAGGGGGGAAGATGCTGCCCTGTGCTGTGGGTTTGCAATGCTCTCATGATGGCTCTGCTGGCTTGTGGGGAAATCACCTTGGATTCACTGTGCTGGGAAGCAGGTCCACCTCAGCATTGCTTTCCTTGCCCCAGCACCCTCGGGAGGGCAGCAGCCACTGCTATGGCCTGCATGATCCAGAACACAAGCCCCCAGCACTTAGGAGAGGACTCCTCAACAGCAGGAATGGCTTCACCTTTATTTTAGAGCAGTGTAGTATGATCCTTCCTTACTGCTGTAGATCAGCTTGGTCATCCAGTCAGCTCTTCCCAGATGCTGGCAGCCTCTGCTCCCCAAATATGCCCATCCCACCTTCTGCTAGCCCCTCCACAGGCAGGGCAGGGGTTAACCCAGGCTCCTAGACAAGCTTTGCTGATCTGGGACCTTCCCCATCTTTTCTATGCTCCTCCCCTGGCACTGAAGAGGAAAGCAAGAGGGAGGGAGCAGAGCTCCCAGCCCAGCCTCTTCTGCCCCCGTGGGCCAGCAAAGCCCTGCCTGCCCCTGCCCACCAAGTCCCTGCCTGCCCAGCCGCTGGCTCCCAGCCCAGCTTCCCACAGGACAGAGCAAAATGTGGATTCATGGATGAGGTTGTTCTGGCAAGACCCTGCTAATGCTGTGCCTATTTTCTATTCCCCTGCAGGGAGGGAACGATTATGAAATCTATGATGATCCCCGCACTGTAGGACACAGTGTCCAGTCCCCCCAGGACACGGTCCAGCGATGCCGCGAAATCTTCTTTCCAGAAAGAGCAAACGAGTGCTGACTGCCCGGTCCCTGCTGCCCTGCCCCAGTCCCACCCTCTCCCCCCACCTGGAAAAGCACCTTCATTTGAGGAATCTGCTCAGGGTAGACAAAAAACCACTTGACAGAGCTGGTCAGGATGTGACACGTGAGTGTGGGTGGGTGGCAGGAGGGGGCCTTGGCTGGCCAGCCCCTCAGCACTCCCTGTGTGTGGCTGGGGGTCATGGCACCAGACCCTTCTTGCCTCCAGAGGAACTTCTCTCTTGCCAGTTCAGCTGTGGTGGGTGGTGATGCAGATGCTTTTGTGGTTGGAAAGCATTTGAAAGGGCCAAAGAGTGAGTGTGTGTCTGTCCTGCACTCCCTCTCCTCTCTTCTTCCACTCGGTTTCTCTTAACACTTGTGCATGAGGGAACATGTGGCTCACCCTTCTCTCCCCTTTGCACCTTGGCCAGAGAAGCTGGGGCTGCTGAGGCTCAAGGCATTCACCAGAGCTGCTCTGAGGCAAGAGGCCAGGAAGGCTGTTTGCTCCAAGCCTGTGGTGGGAAGGAGTAGCTGAGATCCCAGCTTGTTGCACCATTGTGCTTTCTAATGGAGAGCTCACCATGTCCTTCCCCTCAGTGCCACAGTGTGCCAGTCCCTCCCTGCAGATGACTTGGGAATAATAGCTTTTACATGGCTGGGCTGCTGCTCTGAGCTTTGCTCAGGTGCATGAAGAAACCAATTCTTCTCTTTAGCTTACAAAAAACACCTAGGGTTTATTTTCTATATTATTCTCTATTTTCAAGTCAGACCTTCCGTGGCACAGCTGGAGGATCCTGGCACTTCATACTGTGGAACAGTTTGGGGTAGAAGGATTTCCAGTGGTCTTCCCACTCCTGTGTCCATTGGGCAGAATTGTTAGGGTTGGAAGGGACCTCTGGAAATCATCTAGTCTAACCCTCCTGCCAAGGCAGGGTCACCTTGAACAGGTGACAGGAATGTGTCCAGGTGGGTTTTAAATGTCTCCAGAAAGGGAGACTCCCCAGTCCCCCGGGCAGCCTGTTCCAGTGCTCTGCCACCCTCAATGTAAAGAAGTTCTTCTTCATGTTGTAGTGGAGCCTCATGTGTTTTAGTTTATGGCCATTGCCAATCATCCTGTCGGTGGGCACCACCAAAGAGAATCTGGGACCATCCTCTTGGCATCTGCCTTTGAGATATTTATATGCATTAATGAGATCCTCTCTCGGTCTTCTCTTCTCTAGACTAAACAGGCCCAGCTCCCACAGTCTCTCCTCACAAGAGAGATGTATCCTTATAAAACGTTACCCAGGGCATTCATAACAGACCAAGTCCCCTTCCCTCCCCAGTGCTCAGCTTTCCATCTTGCTCCCAGAGGCATTTTCAGCAGGAGCCAACACTGGCCATACCTGGTTCATAGAGCTACTGGAGGTACCTGCTCAGCAGTGCCCTCCAAGCTTGCTCTTCCTCCCCATCTCATCCCACACACATAGTTTACAAGCTCACTTTTAGGGAGACACGATGTCCAGTGCAATTGTTGAATGTCCTGTTCCTCTCCCTGGATCTTTGTGGGTTCCAAACCCACATCTCTCCTTCAGCCTTCAACCTTCTCCCACACATTGTCCTTTTATTCCCAGCAGTTGCATTGTGGTGTGTGGCCACTTATCACAACTTGGTGCTCAAAAGGAGCTCAGGGATCCCCTCCAGGGAGATGTCCTGCTTGTAGGTCCCCAGGGTAGGCAGACCTGGTGTTTGTGGACCTGGAGAATGTTGGAGGTTTCTGCAAACCATTGTTCCCCAGGAGCCTTTCTTACCCCATCCCTGCTGGTATGGCACTGCCCCATCTCTTTGTCCTATTTTCTCTCCCTTTTTTCTTCTGTTCCTAGTTTCCTCATCGTGGCTCTCCATTTTCCACTGGCAGCTGGACTGCAGGGAGAAGTTTCTCAGCTGGCTACCGCCAGGCACCACCCTCCTCCTCAGGCGAGAGACACTGGTGCTTTTAGACCCAGGGCAGGGCTCCCACGTTGCCATGGGCAGAGTCCCTGGTGGCCCTTGGCACTGCTGCCTGGCCACAGGAGCAGGGATACTGCATGGCCAGTGCTGGTGGGGTGCTGTCTCCTCCACCTGCCTGCACCTCCTAACTACAACACATCAGATCTCTGATGCAGCACATTTGCATGAGCACGGCGGTCTGCCCGGCATCTGGAAATTCCCAACAAATCCACACATTCCTCTTTCTACCCAGGGAAGATTTCTGTGTCGGAGAAGAGGACCTGTTGGAGAAGCTTGTATGCAGGGTACCCCTTTCACAGGTTTGGCCCTCCACTGCAACCTTCATGGAGGAATTGTGTTTTGTGATTCCTTCCTCTCTGTTTCACTGTGGATCAGGTTATGTGTGAGTCTTGGGGAGTTTATTTTTCCTGTGAGTCTGTTGATAGCCAGCAGGACCTCTAGTGAGCTTAGTGGTGAGTGAAGAGCAGGGACTGGCCCTCATGGCGTGGGGCACGGTGGTGGCCTTGGGGGCTGAGGTGACTTGCACCTTTGAAGTGAAAGCCATTTCATGCCTGTCCCTGAGACCCCTTTGCCATGATGCTCCTCTCATGGTGGGTGCCCACAGCATAAGCGGGGGTTTCTCCCCACGGATGTGAGCAGACATGGCAGGCCCCACGCCCAGGAGTGTCTTGCTGTATGGATCCGTATCAGTGTGAGATGGGCAGCTCCTGTCTGGCTGATGACAACTGTTAAATGAAAAATATATTTAAATACATAGATATGTATATTAAAAAATTAAAATCAATCCTATTAAAGCCACAACACGCAGCAGTTGGAGGCAGTGTGTGCTTTGTGCTGGGCTGTGTGGGGTGAAAGGCAGCCAGACAACAGGCAAGACACACTTCAAAGTCCCCACACCAATGGGGGACCAGCCCCACTCCTGGTCACCCCACAGGGTGAGCAGCAGCCTCCTATCCCCAGCCCACAGTGTGGAGCACCTCCAGCCCCCTCGGGGACATACCATGGGTGAGTCCCTTCTGATGTCTGGATAAATTCCTGGGTGCTCCAGGTCCTTTACCTGAGAGAGTCACTGTGACACATGCACACAGGACAAAGAGCCAGGATGGGCAGGGCTCATGGGAAAGTCACTTTTAATGGTTTATTGCCAATGTTACAAAGGTTGACACATGGTCAGACAGGCGGGAACCACACCAGAGTTGTAAAAACACCAACAAGTCTAGGGTTTTAGTTTATTTCAAAAAAAAAAAAATCCAACAGTTTGCCTTGGCCAAGCTGACTGCATGTCCTGGGGATGCCTGAAGCCTGAGCCACAGTTGCCACAGCCCCTGGGAGAGCCAGGCTTTGGGTTGGCAGTGAGATGAGCTGGAGGGTCCTGGGGCAGTCAGCATGGTGGTCCTCCCGAATCCACAGGGCCCAGGTGTCCTGTGTGGCACCAGCCTTTCTCTGTTCCTCTCCCCACTTAGCCCTGTCAGCAACAGTGGCAGCAAAAAAGGTGACAAACCCCACTCCATCCATGCTGAGCACCCGCAGTGCCAGCAGCTCCCTATCACCTCCTGCCCTGCTAGGGGTGGGGGGGGACCTGCTGGCACCCCACTATCCCCAGCCCTGCTTTGAACCCCTTAAGATGCTGGTAATTCCTGGAGCATCAGCACTGTTTCCCTGGGGTGAGCTCAGGACCAGCCCAGTGCATGTTGTCCCTGTCCCAATGCCCTCTGCCCTGTCGCTCCCTGGGGCTGTGGGAGCTCACCTGGCCACGGTATGGCAGAAAAGACCAAAACCAAAGTTTGTGCTTTGTATACAAGACCCTGCCTACACCGAGGGGCTGGGGAGGAGGTGGCTGCGCTCGCCCCATGGCCGAGGCTGCTCAGACCCCTCAGCCCCTCACCGCCCCAGCAAGCTACAGACATGCACACACACACACACACGCGTGGGAAGGGGGTCCCCAGGGGGCCAGGGAGCAAGAGAAGGAGGAGAAAGTGTCTGTCTCCCCAAAACCATGTCAGCACTGAGCCAAGAAAAGTGCATTACTGCCCAGCAGCAGTGGGGAGCACAGAGGTGCCAAGTGCCCCCTGCCCCGTGCCCAGGTGCAGCCCCTCAGGCACAGCACCGAGTGCCTTGGGTGCCCTCCCAGCAGCTGTCTGCCCCTTAAAACCAAGTTTTTGCTTTCTGTAAACCAGTCACCTCCCCATGGGCACCGCTGACCTGAGATCTTGTGATGGAGGGATGTGGCTCAGGTGGGTGCTGGGAGCTGCCAGCGATGGGGATGGGTCTCAGCCACCCAGACCCTGCACAGTGATATGCCACCCCACACCACCCTGTTTTGCCCCTGCACCAGGGCATGTCCCACTGCTGCTGTCCCACTGTGGGCTGAGTGGTGTGCTCATCTTGCCAGAGTGGAGTTCAGGAGGATGAGCCGAGCCACCCAACCTCTCCCCATCCCCTCCTGCTCTCAGCACCTGCTTCAGCCCAGTAGAGCTGGAGGGCTGGGGCATAGGACTGGTTCCTCTGTTCCCCACGGCCTCAGGAGCAAGGAATGGAACATGGGGTTCGGTGCTGCCCCCAGAGCTGGGGGACAGTCAGGGAGGGCTGCTTCCCCTGTCCCCCTCGACAGACACTTACAAACACACACAGAGAAAGGAAACCGTAACCTTATAAAAGACACTGAACGCAAACGCCTGCGTGTTTGGGGGCAGCCCCGGCCCCGCCGCCGCTCCCCCCACACCCCTTGCGAGCGGCTGGGCAGGCTTGCTCCGTGGGGCTGAGTGGCTGGCGGCGCCCCCGGGAGCCTAGGAGCCGATGATCTGGCCAGACCATGTCTCGTGCTTCGTGTGGGGCGCCAGGTTGGTGAGGACCACCTCCACTGCCTGGAACTTCTGGTTCTTGGGAGGGATGGGGCAGACCTTGTACGTCACCTCGTCCCCCTCCACCGGGACGTACTCTCCCTCGATGCTGCGGGAGAGGAAAGGAGAGGTGGTGGTGCTGCTGCAGCCAAGGGATGGACCCCTGGCCCAGACCACCCAGAATGAAGGAAGGCACTTGACCCACCACTTGTGCCTTGGAAAAGAAAACCCACAGGTGATGGAGGGTACAGGACAAGCAGAGACCTATGTCCACCCCATGGAGACATCCACACCCCAGCCCACAAGTCTCCAGCTCCATGCTGATGGCATGGCTCCCCTGGGGTCTTCTGGCACCGCACAGCCCTGGGACTTACTCAGACACATGCACGAAAATGTCCTCAGTGCCATTCTCTGGGGTGATAAACCCGTGGCCCTGGGAGCGAGAGAACTGCTTGCAGACACCCTTGAAGATGGGGCCAGCGGAGGCACGCGCTGTCCTACAGGAGGAGAGGGAAGATTTTTCACTGGTGGCACTTGCCCAGGAAGAGGCACAGGGAGAGATTTTTGCTATGAACACGATGGTCCCGGGCCGAGTGCATGGCACCCGCCCACAGCACTCTGGGCAGGTGTGTGCAGCGCTGCTGGGCACCACGCTGGCAAAGTCACCAGGTGCAAAGGGTTCTGCAGGCACTGCGGGTGACCACGGCTCAGCTGGACAGTCCCAAACCCGCCAGGTACTTACGCCGAGTAGGTCCTGGTCCTCTTGGTGGGGAGGGGGCTGGGCAGGTCCCGTAGCAGGAGGTTGCCCCGCTCCCAGATGCGGCTGCCTTCCCGCTGGAAGGGGAAGGTGGGCCACACCGGCGACTTGGGGGAGTGCAGGGGTGGCACTGCCGGCGGGGCGCTGGGGTCCGATGACATGGTGGGGTCCGTGGGCTCCTCCGTTTTGGGATCGGGCAGGTGGGCAGCAGGAGAAAGGATGCCCAGGTGTGTGGGCCTACTGCTGGTTACCTGGGGAGCAGAAGGGGCTGGGGGTTACAGGGTCTTCTGTGAGGCTTCTGGCACAATTTGCTGTCAGGAATTGTCCCTCGGCTCCCAGCCGTGTGTGGGAGCAGGGAGCATGCTGCCAGCCGTCAACACTGGACACCAACATCCAGCACTGGGAACTGCCCCAGGAAGCCTGTCCCAGCTTGGAGTCACCTGGGATGTTTCAGAAAATCAATCCCAAGGGAAGAACCTGGTTTGTTCAACCTTTCAATTGCCAGGATAATCCCACATATTTGAGATGAAGTCACTAAAAAGTACACCCTGGGAAAAGAAGCAGTGGAGCATGGGCTGCCACAGGCAGGGACCATTTTGGGAAGGATGCCCATGCACTGCCAGCATACCTGGACCTCCAGTCCCAGGCTCTGAAAACTTCCCCCATCCTGAGATTTCTGATAAAAAAAGTGAAGAAAAAAGGCTGAGACAACAGGTCAATATGTCAAGGTCAGGGGTCTGAGGTCTTCTCAGCACAGGAGGCTGCTTCAGCCGCACAGGATTTAGGACAAAACCCCAGCCCCAGCCAGCAGCTGCTGCCCATCCAGGCACATTCCTACAGAAAGAAGGAACACCAGGAGACTGTGGTGAGGCTGCCAGCAGCCCTCATGCCCCTCAGGCACCTCAGTCGAGCCAGTACACAAGCACAATCTCCTGCTGCTGCCATCATCAGGCTCCAGTTTCGGAAGGCTTCATGCCATTTGCAAGGAGTTAAAGCCCTAAGGGGCAGAAACCCTGCAGATGGAGCAATCACAATTATGGACACTCTTGTCCTTGCTGAAGCACCCCAGCATGAAATTGGAGGGGTTGTGCATTTTTAAGTCTACCAGATGCTCTGATGTGTGATCAGCACTGCAGCCACTTGCTCAGAAAGGCCTTGCTCTGTTGATTTTTATTCCAGTCAGTTGCTGCATCTGATGCTGGTGCCTCTGTCCCAGGGTGCCCCAGCCAGGAGTTGCTTGAGGGCACCTCTCTCTGGGTGCACTGGGTGGGGGCTCACCCATTTCCATTGCTCCTCAGGCTAAGGAGTTTCCATCACCTGGAGCTGAGGAGCCCAATATCCCATGGAGTTACCATCCCCTTCCCCAACACCCCCATCAGCCCTTTTCCACCCCACTGGGGCATGCAGCTTCTTTTGGGACAACAAAAGAACGCATGCACCAGGAAACACGGAGAATATTTAATTTATTTTCTGACTCACCGTGGCCTTTTGAGACACGAAGGCCCTGGGGGGATGCGCAAAAGGGGGTCACCTCCACTCTGAAATTAGCAGGCACCAAGGACATGGGAAAAGATTTCTAGAGCAGCTGAAGTTTCAAGGAGGGACCAGACAATTCCTGTTCCCCTCACCCACCTCCACCTTCTTCCTCTGCCAGGGGCTGTGCCTGCCACTGGGCCCCCATGGCTGCCAGTCCAGCTTGGATTCTGCCATGGAATGCTGCCCACATGGGCCTCAGCCAGCTTCCTAACAGCTACCCCCTCTCAGCCCTGCAGAGCTTCACCCCCAGGCCCAGGCAGTAAAGGCCACACTAGAGTCCCACTCCAAGGCAGGAGCCACCATATTCCTCCTACTCTCTGAGACAACTTCCAGTTGTGGCTGCAAACCCCTCCAAACCATCTTTCCCTTTGCTGGCTCCCCACCCACCCCCACACCAAACCCTTCCTGTGCTTCAGGGGCTCCTCTCCTCCATGCAGCAACTGGAGCATGCACATCTGCCTTTGCTCCACATCCCACCCCACACAGGGGCTGCTCAGCTCCTGGCCTGACAGACTCAGCATTTCCTGTCTCCATGCCCAGGTTCAGCATCTATTTCCCCCAAATTTCAGCATCTCCTTCTCCTGTTCCCAGGCTCAGGCTCACATCTCCTTCCTCCATGCCTAAGGAGCTCAGAGAGGCTCAGGGACCACCCAAGTGAGACACCCCAAAGCCAGACCAGACACCCAACTGTGTCACAGCTCCCATCTGTGCCCCCATTTGACTGCCCTGCCTGCACTGGCGAGCAGCTTGGCCACATTAGGACAGCAAAAAGTTATGTGATCCCCATGCATTGCTGCAGGGTTTGTCACCTTCCCAGGAGGTGTCAGGATTGGAGGAGTGGGATGATCTGGGGGGAATGGCCCTCAGTTCTCTGCCACATCATGAAGCTGTCACTATGAAAATGGCCTCACCATGGTGCGCCTCCTCTGTGCAGCTTTTTCTGACAGAGGAGGCCTTTCTGTTCCCCCACCAGTTTAGGGACAATGGAGGGTATTTAACCTGAATAAGGATGCTTGGAGCAAATTATTAGTATGCTGAGGGAGTTGGTTGGCATCCACAAGGGGCTGGAAAAATGGAAGTTTCCCAGAGGCAAAATTAAAATAAGAGGCAAGGGGGCGTGCAGGAGGGGGAGCTTGCAGGCACAAAATGGTGTGTGCTGGTGGAGTGGCAACCAAGAATGGGTTTGCTCCAGGTTCACCTGTGGGACCAGCCCAGGCTCAGGTGCCCTAGAAGGCTCCCTGTTTTGAGGGATGAGTGGTGGTGAAGAACGGGAGCACGCTGGGCACTGCAGAGGAGGCAGATGTTCTGCTCCTGAGAGCTGAGGGCAGCAGCAGAGGGTGCCCTCCTGGGCTGCTGTTTGCCCCCAGGAGCTGAGCTTGCTCCTGGTGGGAGAACAAGCGAGGTGCAATCCCCTACAGGCACTCTGAGGGCTCTCTGAGTCCATGGGGATGTTTGGGGGGATCTCACAGGGACAAACACAGGGACAGGGCACAGCAGGGCTGTGGGATCCCCATCCCTGGCAGATGCACTGCCTGGACATGACACAGAGCTGCTTGCTCTATCTCCTGCTTGGAGCAGGGGCTGGAGCAGAGATCCCTGTCCAGGAGCCAGGCTGAGGCTGTCTCACTCAGCCAGCAGCACTCAACCCCTCTTCAGCACCTGGATCAAGCATCCCAGATTTGTTGGTAAGCCTTGGTGCCCAGCAGCTGAATTCCTGGCTTTGGTAGTGCTGGTGAAGCTGAGGCTGCATAGGAGCTTTGGCACATGGAGGACTCCAGGGCTGTATCCTACCTCCCACTTCATTTAAATCCCTGCTGCAAACAAAGGGACCAAGGAAATTAAACTCAGGGCAAAAGCAGGCTGAGAGAAGAGTGGAGACACAAGCATATCTTCGCCACTGTCTTCTCCCCTCCCAGCCCAGAGACAGATCAGGGGAAACCTCTACTGTCCTCCTTCCCTCCCTGCTCTCCACCCCACCATCCTCTCTCCAACCATCTCTCCACAATGCAGCCCCAGCAGGGGACGAGTACCTCCGCACAAGAGGCATTGTCACCCTCTCCTCAATCTCCTGTGGTCACAGTAACCTCTGCTAAGGATGAGAGCATCTCTCCCCACCTCAGGTCTCTCCCGGCCTGGCTGACACCACCCCACGACACTACGTCCACCCCACGCACGAATACAGTGCAGGGACGAAATCCGGGTCACTTGAGGAAGCAAGCGGAGCGACTCCAGCAGCCCGGCTCTGCCGCGGGGCACGGGAAGCCTTTCCCGCGTAACCACCCTCCACCGCCACTGCCGGACCTCCACCTCGCTCCTCCCTGTGTCCCCTTGATGGCTTTGCTCCGAGGGTCTCCCGGGGTGACAGTCCTCCGAGCCAAGGAGGCAAGTGACTGCAAGCCCAGGGCTTCCTGGAAGGATGCTCTTCATAAAAAACACCTCCTACCCTGTCTACCTTCCCTCCTCCCCCCAAAAAACCATCTCGAAGCCAAACCCCAGAGCCCTCTGGTGACAGGGTCTTTTTTGGCAGCAGAAGCCAGCTTTGCTTTTGTATTTTTTGGAGGGCAGGCTCCTGAGCAAGCGGAGCTGACAGTCAGGAGCCCTTGCAGGCGGAGGCAGGAAACCCAGGCCAATTAAGGCAGACAGGCAGTAGACACATCAGCTTTTATCTCGAGATCCAAGTACCCCATTCATCAGCAGCGACTGAAAGGTCTGCGGTTTATCAAATAAAATCACTGTCTCTCTCCCCTTCTTTAAAGCCAAAGACATTGACTTGGGTGCTGGCTGTGACCTTGTTTAACTAAACAGCCTTTTAAGACCCCCTAAAAGGGAGGAAAGAGCCTTTTGAAGAGGCAGCAGCCTCTGTCTGCCACTCCCCGTTCATTAGTGGCAGCGAAAAAAAAACCCTCACGCTCCCTCGCCCGGGCGGGGGAATACATATTTAATTAGCTTAATCGCCCTCCCGTGCGGCGTTTCTTTGTGCTCCTTCCCATCCGCTGGAACCCCCGGGATGCCCGGGATGGATTGGCGGATGGGTGGCCGCTTTGCCGGCGGCCGTCACGCTGGGGCTCTGGACGTGACCCTTCGGCTGGCCGGACCGTCGCTTTTGTGGGCAGATCCCTTTCACGCCGCCGCTCCTCTTTGTAAATCCCCAGCTCGGATGCTGCCTGCCGCCACACTCGGCTCTCCCGAGTGCCACTGCTCCTCCCGCTCCAGCCAAGGAGCCGGAGGGTTTTTTCCCTCTTCTGCCTTTTGCAGCAATCTCCTGCACGGGCTCTTCCATGCCACTCTCCATCACGTTTTCTCCATCCCTTGCAACTGCCAGTGGCCCCAGTTCAGGAGTCAGGTTTACTACCCCTCTAAATCCACCCCAGCAGAAAGACAGGTCTCTGTACGTCAAAAAGACACGCCATCTCCACAGCCAGCTACCAGCAGCCATCTCCTCACCCCATGGAGCACGGAAAGCAATGCTCTGGCCCGCTGCCATTCTCGGGGAGGCTGATGCCCCCCCAGACCCAGCTTGTCTAGACACAGGCTGAAACAGAGAAGAGCTACACCCCTCCAGACACATAAGCGTGACCCCAGAGCTCAATGTGAAAACAAAAATCCCATTTTTCGGCTGCTGGGCATATTCACCTGCCGAGGGACCCAACAACAACACAGTGGCCAGCAGAGATCCCAGCGGGGCTGCCATGAAGGGCAGGAACCAGCTGGGGAAGCACGATGGCTCCAGGCAGGAGTTACCGCTAGCAGGGCCACTGCAACGCTGGCTTGAGCTATGTTTCTCCATCCGTCCTTCCTCGGAGAAGGCTCACAGCCTTGGTGTCTGGCAGATTTTTATAAATGCTGTCTCTGTCTGATGCTAATGAAAGCCTCTCAGCTCCCCCCTCTCCCGTTTTTGGTTACCAGATCATGTTAAGAGTTAAATACCAAGCAAAGCAATTTTCTCACCTCCCCTGCCTATTACAAACCCCTTTGATGAGACAAATTACTATAGGAAAAATAAAACTAGGCGGTTTTTGGGCAATGCACACTGACAGCATCCCCTCCCCAGCTAAGCCAATCACACTCCCAACTCCAGAGATCTTTGCTGAGATAGTCTCGCCTACGATACAGCCTGCTTAGCGCTAAAATATGAATGTCACCTTTATGGATTGATTATAAAAAGCTCCCTTAGTCAGTGCTGGGCTGCCCAGTTCTCAGG
The DNA here is from genome assembly GCA_013399835.1 of Leptocoma aspasia. Lineage (NCBI taxonomy): Eukaryota > Metazoa > Chordata > Aves > Passeriformes > Nectariniidae > Leptocoma > Leptocoma aspasia. The sequence continues at coordinate 313,741 of VXAX01004192.1, forward strand.
GAGGCCATGAGGGAAAGCAAGCAGGCTGACAAATGCGAAGCAGAAGCAAAGGGAGAAACCATCATGGAGGCTTGATTTACCTTTTAAGCGTGTACGCATAATCATCATTTCCAAATACCAAGTTTGTGAGATTTGTTTGCTTTCTTGTGATGGTTTTTATTTTTTTAATTCGCACAGCATCTGTTCAAAGATCTGACACAAACATCTTCGCTGTGTCCTTCCTCCCTCCTTTGTGGATCTAACTTGCCATTGGAAGGAATAGTGCAGCCTATTTGGACTGGCTGTCCAAAAAAATCCCAATTCCAGCCCTCATCACTATCAGCCTACTTTAATAAATCAGATTTTTCACAAACTGCCTCCCACTCACCCGGCAATCCGAGAGCTGGATCCCAGTTGAGCTCAGCCCTCCGTGGCAAAGCCCTGGATTATTTGCCCCCAAGCCAAAGCAGACGTGCAACATTGCCGCCGCCACCCCCAGGGGAGTTATTGTTCCTGAGGCTGGTGGGGAATAACCAAACCGGAGGAGGGAAGTCACGCTTCATCCTCGCACCTCTCCACCGTCAAAAGGAAAAAGCAGGTTTCAAAGAAAAAGGCGGTCCGTGAAGTTTAATCTCCAGCTACAATAGCCCGGGCGCGCTGCATGGCCATTGTGCCTCCCCTCACTCACCTCCTTAGCAGCGAGGGGCTCCCTGGAGCTGCGCTCCGCAGAGCATCGGTGCTCGGGGGGGCCGGACGCTCCTCCGCTACCTTGCGAGGAGCAGCGGTGTCGCCTGCAGCCCGGCTCCGGGGGCTTTCTCGGCTGGCTGCCTGCCGGCTGATGGATCTGCGCTATCTGATGTGTGGATGATGTGCGGCTCGAGCACACACACGCATCCGCACGCCTTCCCCTGACGTCAGGGCCGGGCCAGGGGGAGCGGGCAGGTGGGAGGGATCAGCCTGGTCATTTCGGAGCTAGCTAGGCTTAAAGGAGAAAGTCTGTATAGGGGGCCGGAGGTGACGAGGCTCGGCCCCGGGGGGCTGCATCGCTCCGGTTGCGCAAAGTGACGCACATCGGTGGCACAGCCGGACGCAGTGGGGCGGCCCCACAGGCTGTAGGGACAGCAGGATGGGGTGTGCACTGCAGGCAGGGATGCAGACAGGGTCCCTCACAATGGGTGAAACCTCTCCCTTGTCACCCCAAGTCTCACCCGTGCCCTGCAGCCGCTCTTCGCGCCTGCCCGAGCACCCCTGGGTACCAGTCACCGCCGGTGCAGTAGGACAGAACAGGAGGCACATGCCGCAAACCCATCCTACTGCCCCATCCCCTCCGGGCTCACAGCCAGCCATCGCAAACCCAGGTGCTTTCTAAGGGTCTCACTTCTATCAGTGCACTGTGCCAAAAGATCTTTCCTTTCTGCTTTCCCCTGTGTTTGTGTTACCGTGCTCAGGGGAGCCACCTCTGCGGGCAGAGGCCATGCCATAGATTGGCCCGAGACTTTCTCTAGTCGGGGTGTAGGGCAGTGGGACGAGGGCAGAATCGTTTGCTGATTCCATTGGGGAATAGGGCAAGGAGTAATGGGGTTTAAATTACAAAGAGCAAGATTGATGTTAGACATTAGGAAACACTTTCTAACAGAACAGACAGTTAATTACTCAAGTAGATTGCCTGGCCAAGCACCAGGATCTCCATCACTGGAGGCTAGTAAGAACAGGCTGGGTAGGCATAACTCAGGGGGGATTTAGATTATATCAGCCTCATTTTGGAGTAGAAAGGTAGTCGATATCAGCACTTTACCAAGCAAGTCCCTCTGACCCTGGAATGAAATTTACAACAACCCTGAACAGCCATGGCGGGGTGTCAGTGCTGCAGGGAGCTGTTACGGGCATCCTGTGACATGGGGTGGTCACGGGTTGCTCTTGTTTCTTTAAACTCTTTCCTTGGTACATTCTAAGTAGCTGAACACTACTGTTGTAGTGTTGCCAACTAGATCCATTCCACAAACAACCCTCAGGGCTGCAGGGTGGTGCACAAGTTGTGTGGGAACAATGAGGCATGGCACAAAGTCAGGAGACAGGGTCACAACTGCTCCACCTGGCTGTATCCATCCATCCATCCATCCATCCATCCATCCATCCATCCATCCATCCATCCATCCATCCATCCATCCATTCATCCATCCATCCATCCCGGTACTGGGTGTTGATCTGGGGCTGTCCCAAGGGCTTTGACAGAGGGATGAGATCACAAAGCACTTGTCTCTCTCCTGTCAATGAATTATAATGCAGAAAAAAGCTCCATAGGCAGAAGAGAACAGCCCATGGCAAGGCCACCAAGAAGCACTGGAACTCCAAGTGCCAGTGGGTTCTGCCATTGCCCATCACGCTCTGTTTGTGGCTTTTCAAGCAGTTTTCCATAACAGAACAGGAGCCCCATTCACGCCCTACAGGCACCACAAGTCTTATCTCTCCAGTCTACACTTCAGAACTTTGCAAAAGAAGGAGAGAAGGCCCCAGCCAGCTCTCAGTCTCCCCTCTGAGTTTCCTCTGAGATGGCTTCTCCTTTCTTGAGGAACAACTTTGGATCTCCCACATAAAGGCTCTTGATGGAAAATGCATGGGAACTTGAAGTACGTTTGGCTGGAAGGTGACTCTGGGCATGTGCTGCAGTGGAGGAGGCAGAGAGTCTAAAGCAGGCATGCTTTAAAAATGATAAAAGGAAAAGAGGGGAAGCTTTGATCAAACAGTGAGTGGGAGTGGGGGTGCCAGAGATGCCTGCAGAGATGGAAGCAAAGGCAGGAGCGCAGAGGACTTTTTATGTGAGAAGATACATAATTCCTTTGGAGTCAATCAAAGGAGGGCCAGAAGTGTCGAGATGCAAATTACCACTCACCTCCCCTAGCATCCCTGAGCCAGTTTTCTCCAAGAGACATGGGCATGTGGGGACAGAGGAGATCTTAAACCAAGTAATCTGGGGGCTCCTTTCATTTTCCTCAAAGGTTCCAATCCTTCAGGTAACTTCAAATATTATTTTCCAGTTTTCCTGTATTTTCCAGTTTCCCTCTGTCTGGTATTTTCTCTGAGGGACAGAAAAACTCTTCTGCAACCCCTGGATTCCAGCAGATAAAGCTTAAAAAAAAAAAAAAAAAAAAAAAAAAACCCAGCAAATGAGAACCATGCTCTGAAATACTGGAAAAGCCCCAATACTGCTGAGAGAGACTCTAGAGACTTTATGGCTATGTGTAAAAAGGTATGTACAGGCAGTGTGGATATTTACCATGTCAGTACTACTGGGAGGAGACAACTCAGCAAAACAAAGCTGTTCACATCATCTCCAACAGCAAGACACTTCAGCAGCAGCAATTAATATAGTGTAACTCTGAGCAGTACCATTAGCTGAGCTGAGGCAACACATATATTTTACAGAGCATAATTTGGCTTTTGTTTATATTTTTACATTGAAGACAGCACTTATGAAATATGGAATTCCACCAGGGAGAGAACCTAGGTGGGAACAGAGCAACATCTGTCATGAGTAGACAGCCCAGGCATGCACCACTTGGGATTGGGGAGAGGCTACCTGAAGAAAGTGAGACTGGAAATAATTTCCCACAGCCTGGGATGTTTCTGGTGGAGATTGAAACACTGACAGCCAGACTCAGCTCTGGGGTGATTGTAGCCTGGTACCAGAGGCAGTGAAGCTCATCCGACACTGCCATCACCAGCTTTCTCTGCATACATTTAAATTCAGTTTCCCCAGCATGAAATCAAACCGGCAAGTTTCAGCAAAATACACAGCTGCACAGAGAAGAGGAATCTTATTGTCCTTACTGAGGAGTGGCCCACAGCATTCAGTCCTTGTTGGCAATCACAGAGCTGATACAGGAGGGAGATTCTGCACATCTTGCTCGGTGCCTGTACTTTACAGCACACAGAAGACCTCACTCATAGGACCCAAGACAGTATGAAGCAAGGCCTTGCAGACCTGCTGCTCACACAGCTGTTTTTTGGGAGCTGTGATAATGCTGAAGGGAGACATGTCTGCTTCGTATTGGGCACCCAAAAGCCCCCAATGGGGCACGGTTACTGGAGCATGGAAAATGTTAGCTCAAGAATGGGCCAGAAATGGAAGCATGATATGACTCCGTCCAAATCCATTTCTCTCCATCTCCCATGTCCTCCCAGGTATTTCAGTCTACTATTCCCTGAGAGCATGCCCTGACTTAACCCTGCAGTTCTTATATACAAGAGTCATCACCTTGCCAACAGTGCCTAAGTTCTCTTTCCTTGTGTGGTACCAAAGCTGTTTCTTCCCCTGCCATCAGGACAGGGTTGAGAACAATTTGCTCTTCTGAAAAACTAGCCACAGACACCTGCAAAAGCTGCACTAGATAAAGGTCAAACCTTGCATTGCCAGACCTGCATGAGGCCAGGACAGAACAGCAAGGGATGCAGCACGTGTGCCAGCAAAACTGTGCTGCGCTGAGATTAGCAGAGCCGTGACTGGAGTGCAGGAGAAAGGAGCCTTTGTAAGGCTCGCTGAAGTAGGACAAGAAGAGCAAGAAACACTGGGGATTTGGGTTGAGGTGTTCTGATAGAGTGGTGTCTGCTGTGCTGGCAGCAGAGCTCCTTGCTGAGACAGTAGATGCTGCTCCAAGAAAAATGCTGCTGTTCCCAGGTGACAGGGGAAATCTTCTTTCTGGGCCCCCTATTTAATACAAACATGCCGAACATGGGCAGACCAGCTATGTTTATTTAAAAAAAACAACAACCCCACAACCCAATAGACCCTGATGAAACAGAGTAATAGAAAAGAGACCAGCACCTCCTTGTCCAAGACAGGTATCTTCTTAATGAGGCCTAAGCAGGGTATTTCCAACCTTGTTTCCCCCCTCCCTTTCCCAGACAGCTCAACATTTAATGATTTCTTACCTAAACTGCTCGTTACTGTCCCACCACGCGCTGCTGGGGAACGTGGGGGATGACACACTTAGCCTTTGCATCAAAGCCACGATGCTGACAGTGCAGTTTTCACTGTCAGCCAGAGATGTTTGGTTTTCCTGGCGGATCTTTTTTTAAACACACTTCAAACAACCTCCTTTCATTTTCCCTGACAAACCTCAGACGCTAGCACACCCCCTTGTTTTCTGCCATCCCTCATGCTGCTTCTCCCTCACTCTGATTCCCTCACTGCAGAACGCACCGAGGCCTCAAAAATTATATGATGGGGGTTGGTTTCTTCTTGGCAATTAACACTCAGAAATTATTCCAGCTCTGTATGGTGGCAGTTTGTCCCTGAAAAGAACCTTGACCTAAGCATTGGTCAGACACAGCTGTGAGGAACTTCCAGGTGCAAAGAGGATTATAAAGCCACCCAGGTTCGCTGGAGACGTGGGCAAACAGCTGAAGAAATGGCTATAAAAGAGGCAGAAACTTTCATCTTTGTGCTCCTGAGTGCAAGAGAGACACGGAGCTCCTGCAGCAGGTCCAGCAGAGGGCAACAAGGATAATCAGGGGACTGGAGCTCCTCTCTTACAAGGAAAGGCTGAGGGTGCTGGGCCTGTTCAGGCTTGGGAAGACTGAGAGGGGACCTCATCAGTGTGTATCAGTGCATGAAGGGTGCCAAGAGGCTGGAGCCAGGCTCTTCTCAGTGGTGCCAAGCAACAGGACAACAGGCAGTGGGGCAGAAACTGGTGCACAGGAAGTTCTACCTGACCATAAAGAACTTTTTTACTGTGCAGGTGACCGGCCACTGGAACAGACTGCCCAGAGAAGGTATGGAGTCTCCCTCACTGGAGAGGGAATGCAAGAACCCTCTGGATGCAATTCCTGTGCCATGTGCTCTGGGATGACCATGATACCAAAACGGCTGGAAAATAAATTTTCTAACACAATTTGAAGCATTAGAAAGCAGACATTCTTTATTTACGTAGAGCACATAGAAGATTATCTCTGAAAATTTGTATTTGTTATTTATCAATCCTGCTTGAGCAGGGAGGCTGGACCAGATGCCCCACAGCAGTCCCTTCCTATCTGACCTGTTCCGTGCTTCTGTGATCTTTGCTGCCCTATCCGGATTGAAGTTTACGAAAACGATAAATGAAATCAGAACATCCGCAGCTGAGAATTGTTCCAGCTGTGGCACGGGAGAAAGCGCCCGGGAACCCACCCGCCGGAGGCGCAGGGGAAGGAGGGAACTACACAGCATCCCTGCAAAGGACGCCCGGGTGTCGAGCGCCGTTCCACGTTTACATCGGCCAAACCCAGCC
>VXAX01004192.1:320014-349875 GCA_013399835.1 Leptocoma aspasia
GCCAGCCGAGCGCGATTGGCGGCGGGGGCACGGGAAGTGGCGCGAGGCCGGGGCGCGCGGCGCGGCTCCGCGTGCGGCCGGTGCGTGAGGGGCGCTCCCGGCATCCCGGACGCTCCCGGCCCCTTTTCCTTCGGGACAGCCGGGACAGCGCCACACCGGCCCCGTGCCACACGGTGGGTGCCCTCCCAGGCCCAGCCCTCTCAGCGCTCCAATTCCCGAGGCTGTTGGCGTCTCCTCGCCCCCCCCTCCCCGCCACCATGTTTGTCCTGGTGGAGATGACTGACACTGTAAGAATTCCTCCCTGGCAGTTTGAAAGGAAACTGAACGAATCCATTGCTGAAGAGCTAAACAAGAAATTGGCCAATAAGGTAAAGCGTGGGTCACGTATAGGTTGATGCAGGTATCACAACATCTCCGAGCGTTCCTTCCTTTTATTTGTGCCTTCTGAGGTGCGGCGGTGAGGTATCAGAGTTCGGATGTGAATGCCATGCCCTGCCACTCATCATCTTAAAGGGGACATTTTTCTAATGGCTAATGTTGTAATGGGAAAATACTGAGACGCCAGATGGGGCAGAGAAGCATGGAAGAGAAGTGAGAGCAGCTGCTGGTTTGTGTTAAAAGGAGCGATCCAAAATGCAGCCTGAAAAACAAATGCAAACTAATCCATCCAGTGGGGAATTTAAAGGAAATAAAAACTATATAAACACATGTAGAACAGTAATACTGGAAGAGAAGTGAAGCTGTTAGTAGCTGATTTGGTCTGTGCTTAGTAATTGAAATACATGGTGGCAGTAAGAAGTTGGTCTTTGGTGCAGGATATAAAAAGTGTTTTCTGGTGGACCTGGAGGTCAGAGTTTCCCTGTGCAGCCCCGGGACTGTGATTAGTGTATGGCTTTCAATACGGGGCAGGTGCCAAACTAAAAATGCAGCTATAAACGTGAAAGGAGCTCAGAAGAGCAACCTGAAGGGATTAAGGGTTGTGAATAGCAGATTATACAGGCAGGTTATGAAAAGCAAAAGTCTTCCTTCATCCACTGATGATTGGTAGATGGCTCAGATTTTGTAGGCAGTGAAGCTGTCTCAGAAGTAGCAGAGAAACCAAGAATTTGCCTTGTGTCTCTCCAGAGCTGATATAATGTAAGACAAAGGCAAGCCTAGAGGCTTCTGAGAGTGTAACTAGCAAAAAGCATGTTTAGCATTTGGACAAGCTGTGGGGCTGGTGAATGATGGGGAGCTGTTTACTGTCTTGGTAGCTCAGGTTCTCTTACCAGTGACAATGTCCCCAAGGGTTTCTCTTTGTAGCAGTGTTCTTTCCAGTGCCAGTGAAAATGTGCTCCCACAACACTTGGATTGGGGTTCCCCTACCTACTGTTGGTGGTGTTGAAGGCAGTGTTCCAAAACAGCCTGCATCCCATCTTGCCTCCCCTCTGTTGCTGCCTTTTGAAGAGGTGTGCATAATGTATGAATTCCATAGTTTGCTTGATTTTACCTGGTGGGTTGCTTGATTTACTGCTCTTAATTATTTTTTTTCTTTTATCAGGTTGTATACAATGTTGGGCTCTGCATCTGCCTGTATGATATCACAAAGCTGGAAGATTCATACATATTTCCTGGGGATGGTGCATCACATACCAAAGGTAAGTGCTTTTCCTCAGTTATATTGAGTTGCAGAAGATTAATTAATGATCTGGAAATGTAAGCTGAGTTCAGTTGTTAGGGACAGTAACAACCTTAAGTTCACAGCCTTAACTCTGTTCCTGTGAGGAGGGCAAGAGGAACCTGGTGAAACTCTTATTTTCTTTGCCATTCTGGGTACAAATACAGCTTTAAATAGCCAGTCCTTCTTGCCCATCTCTGTTCTACAATTAGAGCCATAGGTGTGGGGTAAGGAAAGGGTTAATTTAGTTGAAAATTATTGAACGTCTGCACATAGAAAACAAGTTGTAATAATTGGTCTGCATTTCTCTGATTTTTTTTTTTGGAAGCTTATTTTCCCTAGCTAGGATGTGAATCCTGTTTCTACATACAGCATTTGCACAGCATTTAATGCTCTTATACTAGCTGGAAGTTTTATGACACTTTTGTTGAAACTTAGACAGATCTGGTTCATCATACATTTCTAGTGATTTTTATTAATAAGAAATGACTGATTTCTTTACTTTGACTCTTGGCTAATCTGAGTGAAAACTGGAAGTAAGTGCATAAAAGCAAATTACATTTTTTTTAAAGTTAAAATAAGGGTTTAAGCTGCTAAGAGATGCATTTTTCTAGTTTCAGTTTACAGTGTGGAAACTCAGGTTGAGCACATGAAATATAGTCAGTGCAGTTCCCTTCTAACAGGAGATATGTGCCTCCCCTTGTCTAAATTTTAACTGCAGTAGAACTAATTTCCTGCAAATAAAGGCTTCTCTAATACTGAAGGAGGATGTCAGACTTTCCTGCTTGCTTTAATCTCCATTCAGCTTCTCAACTTAGAATTACTCCTTGAACTGAAAGAAGGGAACTTTCCTCTCTGAGCTCAGGAAAAAAGTCTGCTTTCAGAATCTAGGGTAGCACTTTGATAAATCCCACTGTGTCTGGTAATAACTCTTTCTTTAATGCACTGCCTAGTTTTATGTAAAAGAGGAGCACTGAGGAGGTACAGCTAAAATGATGTTAAATTTCTCAGAAGCATCGTTGGGCTGAGATTGTCTTAGTGCAGCATTCTTTTAATAATAAATGCCATGTGCTTAGTTAGAAACATTTTATCTAGCTTGGAGGAAAAATCCAGTTATGTTAGAGAACCTTGTTTAATCTGATAATACTTGATTTAAAAGATTTCATTTAAGGAAAATACAGCATTGCAGACAAAGATAAAAGGAAGAAGTATTATGAGAAAGTATAATTTCAGCTGATACTCTTGACCGTGATGCATTGTGGTTCCATCATAACTTAATCAGAGGCCATGCTCCATGTTTATCATCTTACACTTCATTTCTGTGAACTTCTTGCAAAACTGAGGAGCTGGGAACAGGAAACTGCTGATCAACTGCTGCCAGAATTTGTACAAACCAGTTAGGAATCAGAGCTCTTATTCCTGTTTTTCTATCTAATCAGTGCCGGTAAAGAAGTTGTAAAGGAAACTGGGTGCTTAGAGGGCATATAGGATGTGGGATTTTGTTTTAATGGCTGCCACCCTGTGGGAGGACTATAGTTTACTGACATGGATGTAACATTAATGATCTGTTTTCTTTCCAGTGCATTTCCGCTATGTGGTCTTCCATCCCTTCCTGGATGAGATTCTGATTGGACAGATTAAAAGCTGCAGTCAGGATGGCGTCCACGGTAAACTGCAACTTCTGACCTTAGGGACACGCGAGCTGCAGAGTTCTTGGTCTGCTGAGACACTGATTTTGGCTGGAGTAATGCTCTCTGTGGGCTGGTTAATGGCTATTACTGGCCTCTAGTACTGCTGATCTGAGGGTGATTGGTAGTTTGAGCCTGGCAGCTTCCCCTGACCTTGATGGTTTTGTCCACACTCTCTTTTCCTTTTGCCCAAGAATAACAGGCAAGCCCATCTGGAGCGGAGACTGGATTCCTTTCTTTGCTTCAGTTAACAGAATTTGTTTCTTTCAAAGTGGAACTATCGTCTTGTGTTGGTATTATGTATTTTACCTATAGTGCTGTGCAAATTTGTGTTCATTTCCTGTACCTGAAAACATGTCAGGGAAATGCCTTTGTGAGCACAAAGTGCTGCCAGAGTCATGGAATATATAATTGATGAGTTGCTTTCTGTTCCTCTAGGAGTCTTCCATGCAAGGGAGCTCTGCTGCTCAGTTGTTAAATTAGGACAATAAGGTTACCTTGGCTGCTTTTGTTGCTGAATTTGGGCATGGTCCATTCCCTGATAAAATTCAACATAATAAAATCTCAAGGGGGATGTGGGGACTGTTCTAACTTTATATCAGTCTTTATTTAACCTACTACATCTGTGATTTCTAAGCTCTTTTTTGTCACAGACCTCTATAGCATCTGACTCATTTCTTGGAGCGCTTTCATTTCCATTCCTGCTCCAAACAACCTTTTCCTTTCCCAGCGGGCACGAAGACTGTGCCCTCTGTTGCTGTATGTACTTTCAGCTGGTTGGTTGCTTTGCTGCCAACTGAAATTGAGCGTTGTGGCTCAAAGAATAATTCCTGCATAATCTCAGTGTCCTTCCTGAGAGAGGAAGGAGAATGAGCCTAGAAATGCATTTTAGGACTCACTGTGGAACATCATTTGCAAAGAATTGCTTCAGTCTTAACCAGAATATTTTCTCCGCAGTTTCTCTTGGATTCTTTGATGATATTGTCATCCCACCAGAATCCCTGCAACAACCAGCTAAGTTGTATCCTTTGATCACCTTTGATAACTTTACTACTTCATTTCAAAAGATTGTGCAGTGCTGGCCCAGCAGGCATTCACCACTGTGACAATGAAGGTGCTCAGCGGCAGAAGCTAAGCCCTTCTGTCGGGCAAGTCCCACAGACTGTTATCACAGCTAGACAGGCCCTCACGCTCATTAGGTTTTGCAGGATCATTGTGCCTGCTGATAGAAATGAATGGCAGCGTCCCCTGCCCAGTTGTAATCCCTGCCTCCAGTCTTGGCTGCTGCTGAAGATAGAGTGCAGGTTTTACCATATCGTGTAATGTCTACACACGTGTGTGTCTGATGCACTTCAGTGTGGTAGGCGAGGTTGTCTTGGGTCTGAGGAGTCTTGCTTGTCTGGGGGTCTTTCTGTTTCTGGGGTTTTTGGGGGGATGTGTAGACAAGCAGCATACAGCTTGATGCAGGAAAATCAGAAAGATGGGGGTCCTGGACTGTGCAGATGATGACCTGGGACAGGACATTGCCGTTTGGGAAGTAACTGTGAAAAGGCTTTGAGTCGAGTCTATTCTCAGAACTGTCAGAAAGTGATCTGTCAAGCAGAATGCTGTTTCCCTCCTTAATCCTTGGCTAGTGATGAAGCAGAGCAGGTGTGGGTGTGGGAATATGAGACAGAAGAAGGGGCCCATGACCTTTACATGGACATTGGGGAAGAGATCCGCTTCCGAGTCGTGGATGAGACGTTTGTTGATACGTCACCAACCGGTCCAAGCTCTGCAGAGGCTTCCACTTCAAATGCCACAGAAGAAGTCCAGAAGAAAGAGGCACCCTACACTCTTGTGGTAACTATGTGCATTAGTTCTTAAGGCCTTGTGAGTGTTGTGGTTTATTCAGTGTCTAAAATAGCAGCCCTTTCCCAAGGAACTGATTGCTTTAAGCTGACCATGGAGCAGAGTCACAAAAGGAAAGGAGTGGAAAAGGGGAGAAATGAGGTTGTTCTTGTGGTTTCTCTGTTTTCTGAGTGTTTTCACTGGAACACTTGGTGATTGTTGGTGGTTCACCCTGGGAGGCTGATTTACAGCAAACTGCGTGTGCATGAAGAGTACAGAGCTGGGAGCAACACATTGAGGTCTATGTGGCAACTGAACAGTCTTTCCCTGCAGTGTTCTGGCATAAAACCCACCTGAGTACAATGCATGAGAAAGGTGAATCGTGTTCCATAACTGAGATGGGAAAGATGTTGTATTTTCAGGCATTTTCCTCTGTTCTCTGTGCAGTTTACAATTGCGTGCTCTCATCTTCTCTCTGTGAACAGGGATCAATCAGTGAGCCAGGCCTGGGCCTCCTGTCATGGTGGACAAACAGTTAGCTGCCATCAGAGCCTGCTCCACAGAGTGTCTTTCCGGTGGATGTTTGGGGATAATGGGATCCTGCTGGTGCTCATTGCTCCTCTGAAGCTGAGTAAGAAATTAGACCTGCCATTCTGTTTTCCCTTCAGCTTCCAAGCTGCCAGAGAGAGACAGTTGCTTTCGAGAAACATCTTCACTGATGTGCAGAAGTGAATTTACAGGCACAAAAAGCCTTGAGCACAGCAGCTACAAACTCAGCTGCAGCTTTGGTCTCCTGCCCCAGAGGGAAAATTGTGGAGGTCTTTTGCTTGCCTGAATCAAGGGAAGAGTTGACTTCAGTAAGTAAAGGCAGAAGAGAATACCTACTGAGAAGTACCACTCCTTAGGCTGGGAGCTTGATCTCAGAGGAGTAGAAACCTCCCTTCTTCTGACAGGAAATGAAGAAGAGACAGCAAAAGGCTGGAGTTAATAGAGGTGTGGTACTCTGGAGACCTGGAAAATGCTGCTGCTGAGAGAGCAGGGGAGATGGTGGTGATGTTCTGCTAAGTATGGGAACTTCACCCATGGATGAAGTCAGCCAGAAGGAACAGGAATGACAGTTTACCCAAAAGTAACTCAGGCTTAGTGAAGATGACCACTGTGGAAAACTACAGGCTGCTTATTGTGCTGAATGGAATGACTTTTTTGGGTGGGCTGTATTTAAGCAGAATGAGCTAAACTTTGCAGGAGTTTGACTGAAAATATGGAATTACAGACTGAAATGGACCAAGGCTGCTTTGAGCAAGCTAAATCCTTGTTTGTGGGGGTATTAATACCGTAAGTGGAGTAAACAGTAAAAACCACACAGCCTGCCTTCCTGTACAATTTGTGGGGAAACTATTAGCTTCCTGCCTAGCAGGAAGAAAACACTTGCCTCCTGCAGTTTAGCTACTTGGATTTCAAGGCAGACAGAGTTGAGACCAACGCTTTGCTCTATGCTAACAGCCAATGACAAACAATTGCCATCACCCTCCCTGACAGCAGTACAAGGAAAGGAGGGAACAAAACAGTGAGTAAAATCTATGCAGGGCCCATTGCCAAGAGAGTGATGTTGCACATAATTACAAAGCCAGCCACGTTTGGCAGGAAGGAGCTGTAATTCCCTGGGATAGTGGGTCTGCTTAACCTCCAACTGTGAAAACAAAGCCTGAGTCATCAGCGCCCTCCCTGCAGCATCGTTAGAACCCCTTAATTCTCAACTGTTATTCCTGGTGCAATGCCCTAATTAAAAGGGAGCCTAAAATTCTTTAGGTTCACATAGTAACTGAGGTCCATCTGTGCACACAATAAGCTTACTGAATGCCACCTACAGAGCAGCAGTGCTCACACATGCAACCATCTAGCTGTGGTGGAAACAACTGTTTGCAGAAACCCCCCAGCTGTTTGTATAGGTGGAAATTTGGGTGAAACAAGTGAGGAGCTTCCACACAGGCTGTTTTGGGCTAGTGCCAGGGCAAAGGGAAGAAAACAGTCCAGCTAGTCCAGGTAGCTGTTTTGCTCAGTTCCTTTTGGAGAGGGTCAGGGCTCCCAGGAGTATAGCGAAATGGTAGCGATGTGGTTTTGTGTGCTGTTCTCATGAGAGACTCCAACATCCATCTCCTGCTGTAAATTGTGTTTTAGGAAACTAGATAAGTGTGCAGTGCTGGGAAAGCAGATACAGCAGATGCTCTTTGCAAGCTTGTCATCACTGCAATAGTGGCAGTGTTGCCCTAGACAGGAATGTAGGGGGAAGGTGCTCATAATCACAAGTGTAGCTTGCAGTAGGTTAATGTCAAGAGCTAAACAGTCCAGCAGAGCTGTGAGGGCTCTTTTTTTACCACACTGAGTTATTGTTCAGTTTGGTTTTTTTCTCCATATAGCAATGATTTACAAGAAATTCTTTCCCACCCTCCCAGCAACGATGACAGGGATTAGGATGATGAATACAATAACACATGACAGAAGAGATGGTCACATTCTTTATTTTCATTTTAAGTCTTTAGCCATCAGTAAAGTGAATGGGCAGAAAACAACCAACTGGAGCAGACAAACCCACCTTTGCTGGTTATTTCCAAATATAAATAACTGTGAGAACTGAAATTGAGCCAAAATAGAAAAAGGGAGCTGGGGAATTTAAAAGACAAAAGTAAGCCTAGCTGCACTCCCTTTTCATAGTGTCAGTGAAGAGGAAGTACCATAACAAAAAGGAAGCTATGGTTACATTTGATCAGACATTAATTCCAACAGTAGGCATGGAATTGCACTTTCATGAAAATGCCAAAGCTGAATCGAGTCCAGTGCACTGGGGCATTGTGTGCACTTAGCTTGATTTCTGCTGCAGCTCCTTCATTCTGTTCAGGGCACTGCCAGCCTGAAACCACTCGATCTGCGACTCATTGAAGGTGTGGTTCAGCATGATTGTTTCTTGGCTCCCATTGGGATGCTTGATGATGCATTTCAGAGGCTAAAGGAAGAAGACAGTTTTATTTTCCTTTCTCTTTCAAGGGAGAAGGTTATCTGAAGCTTCTCACAGGAAAATTTCTACATGGTTTTAAAGGGCTGAAAAGGGAAAACTGCAGCTCAGGGTAGATCTTAACATAAAAGTGAGGTTGCAGTTCCTTCTAGGGAACACTCATGCTTAAGTCAACAAGTCCAGGAATTCAGAGTATTGTACAAAGGTTTCTCTTAACTGGTCAGAACACCACTGATTCTGACCTGCCCTGGGTCTCCCAGCCCACTGCGTCTCTGGCTGGCGGCTGCACTGCTCACCAGTGCCAGTGCTGCCTCACAAGCACACAACTCACCATTGATCCCCATCAGTGGCACATCCCTGTCCCCAAGTGCATGATAGGACACCCAGACAGTTACCTTTCCAGGTGCAAAGTCTTTCAACCCCACGATGCTCAGCTTATCCACAGGATGAATCTTGTTATAGTCTGCCGGATCAGCAAAAGTGAGAGGCAGTAGACCTTGCTTCTTCAGATTGGTTTCTGTGGAGAACAAATCACCAACCACACCTGTAGCATCCCACTCCAGGGAAGCACGATTACCTTCTGGCTTCTCAGAGTACTATTCCAGCAACAATTACTGTCTTTGTAGCAAAATCAGCATATCCGTTGTTTGTGGCATATCTAACTAGGTATGTAACAGGACTCCTGACAGAAGGGACCTTGGCATCTGTCAGCAGGGAGGGTTCATGCCTGTAGGTGTTGAGCCCTGGGCAAGGTATAAACACCACTTCCACTCAAACAGAACACATCCTGTTTACAAACACCATAGGGGAAGCCTGACTCACCATGGATCCTGGCAAAGCTCTTGGTGATGATGACCCTTCCTCCCAAGTGACGAGGTTCCAAAGCTGCATGCTCCCGGCTTGATCCCTCACCATAGTTTTCATCCCCAACAACTGCCCATTTGACACCCATTTTCTGTGACAAAAGACACAGATTTACACTTGTGCAGCCACTTAAGTGAGGAATTAACAATAAATACCACCCACACATCTAATTTCAGCACTTCACTGACATTGCTATGCTGTGACACCTTCTCCCAGAAGACTCCCTTAGGTTCTGAGAGAGAAATAAAGGAATTTAATGTTTTACAGCAGTTAGGCATTGCCATCCTTGCTTAACTTCCATCGTGCTATGCCAGACCAGTGCTTGCACCAGCCATGACCTCTGCTCTACTTCTGGAAGGGATACAGAAAATTTTAACTTCTCTTGACTGAAAGAGCCAATGGGAAACAACTGCTAAGCTGTCCAGAGTAAAAGAACATTTCTTGAGATTTAAGTCTAGTGTTAAAGAATAAAGGGATAAGACTATAATTTATTTAAACATTAGACTAGTCACAGATGAAGCATTCCAGGAGGCAAGATTTAGTTAGTCTGATGACACCCATGCCTTGTAAGATGTGCAGAGCCTAAAGGAGTTCTTCCTCTTTCATCTATGATTTTTGGTCCCCTCTGAGTCATGAGATCCTCCTCCCTCTTCCCCGTAACAGGTAGGGACAGAATCTCCTACAGGAACTGCAATCATTAGAGAAAGTACCAAGAAAATGCCCCAATGCTGAATGAATTCGCAGCTGCTGTTACTTGAGAGCAGGAGGGTGAGATCCTTATTTTTGGCACAGACTGCCCAAAGTGTAAACACCCTCTTAAAATAGATGTGTCAGGGGAACATCTCACCTTGTAGTAACGGGCTGTGTCTGGGACTGGGCCAAACTCCTGGGTTAATGCGTTCCGCACAGAGTTGGCTTTGCCGTTTTCGATGTTGATGGCACCAATGAGCAGGTTGTTGGAGATGTTGTCCAGATGGCCACGGAATTTAAGCCACGGTCCAGCTGCAGAAATATGATCAGTGGTGCATTTCCCTTTTACCTAAAGCATAGTAGAAGAGAAGAATGTCTCAGGATGGGGTAAGGTACTTGACCCTTCCTCAACACTTCTAACTGTGAAGCGCTAATTCGGAGGAGTGGTCGATATTCCAGAGGGCTCTGCAGCCCTTCAGAGAGACACCTCAGCAGGTTAGAGAGGTGGGCAGAGAACTGTCTGAAGTTCAGCAAGGGCAGGTTCAGGGTCCTGCACCTGGGAAAGAGTAACTCCATCCACCAGCACAGGCTGAGGGCTGACCTGCTGGAAAACAGCTCTGCAGAGGAAGACCTGGGGGTCCTGGTGGACAACAAGCTGTCCATGAGCCAGCAGTGTGCCCATGTGGCCAAGAAAGCCAGTGGTATCCTGGGGTGAATTAGGAAGAGCACTGCCAGCAGGTCAAGGGAAGTGATCCTGTCCCTCTAGTCAGCCCTAGTGAGGCCACCTCTGGAGTGGTGTGTCCAGTTCCGGGCTCCCCAGTACAAGAGAGACATGGAGCTCTTTGAACAGGTCCAGGGGAGGTTGGCAAAGGTGATTTAGGGACTAGACCATCTCCTGTTCAGCATCAAGGAGACAAATGAGAGGAGACCTCTCATTATATCTGTAAGTATCTTAAGGGAGGGTGTCAAGAATGTGGAGCCAGGCTCTGCTCAGTGGTGCCAAGCAATAGGACAAGAGGCAGTGGAGCAGAAACTGAGGCACAGGAAGTTCCACCTGAACATGAGGAAGAACTTCTTTACTGTGTAGTGACCACACTGGAACAGATTGCCCAGAGAGGTTGTGGAGTCTCCCTCACTGGAGATATTCAAGAACCATCTGGACATAATCCTGTGCCATGTGCTCCAGGATGACCCTGCTTGAGCAGGGAGGTTGGACCAGATGACCCACTGTGGTCTCTTCCAACCTAACCCATTCTGTGATCATCATACCTCTTTTTAAAGGCATAAATCCCAGAAAAGCGCATCAGTTACAGAATCAAGGCACTCTAAAGCAGAACACAGTGGTCATTCTGCATGCACTGGATAAGAAGAACATCCCTTTTCCAAAGGGTAAATTACAAAAATTAGCTTAGCCGTGACATCTCCTGCTGTGTCCTCACTTCCCTCAGCAGCAGGTTATTCAGGTACAAAAAGCAATTAAGCCCTTCCTGCTACAGTTCAGCCTCCCTGCTGAGGATCTTCAACAAGATGCCAAGTGTTACCCTCTAAGTTTCCAAACTGCACATAAGCTTTCTCAGCTTGTAAGAACAGAATTCTTAACCAGAGATAATGGTCTTCCAACTGGTAAGTTCCACAGTGCTTATAAAGGAATTGCCTGTGTCAAAAACTTCTGCACAGCAGTACAGCCCTTGGGAGTACCTCCAACTCTCTCACTGAGAATCAGGAATGTTCCCAAAGGTCAGTTCATAAGGGATTGCATTTCAGAACCCCTCACCATATCAGCTGAAGTTTCCATCTGTTAACTCACCTCAGGCAGTGAGGAGAAACCCATGTCTCCATTGAAAGACCAAACTGCAATGTTTAACAAGTGTGAAGTAATTTCTCTTTCTATAAAGTGGGAAGAGAACATGCATACTGATGGATGAGAACTTCCCAACGACCTCATTTCAGACAAAATACATCTTAGAACAGTCAGTATTAGAGATGCTAATTAAAGAACCCATCCACCTTTCTACTGCAGGTTGTAACTGGGACAAATTGTGCAGACTGCATGGTTTGGGCAGGATCATATTACATGCTATAAGAAGCTTGCTTTTGCATGGTATCAGCAAACCACTAGCCCAAAGGAGAAGAGTCGCTTAGTTATAACAGAAAGAACTATCAGAAGGAAACACCTGGAAAAAAAGGAAGACCCCTTGCTTCCCCTTCTGTAACAATGTGGTTGTAGGGGAGGGAATCAGGTATCTCAAATGCACATCCAAAGCTTCTAGCAGTTGCTGTGCAAACCCCTGTTCAAGCAGACCTGTCATAGCTGATGCTCCCCCACTTTGTTCCTGACCTTGATGAGGATCAGCATGTCTTCTAGATCCTTGCCATCCCACTTATCAAAGGGCTCAAGAAGCTGGAGACGCTGGCTGGTGGGACTCACATCCACGTGCTGCCCACTGCCATCCTTGGGAGGGTACTGATAGGTGTCCTGGCCTGGGTCAAACTCCTTCCAAAGAAGAAAGAAAAATCATCAGCTTCAGCCATCCCCAACAGCACGTGAAGAACAAGCCAATACAAGCAACTGCACCCATTCTAGCTCTACCACCATGTGTCAAAAGAGAGGTCAGTGCCTGTAAGTTCCCTTAGTATAAATAAAACACTGCTAGTGTCAGGTCTTCCCTCCCTCTGCCCTCAGACAGCAGTTACCAGCTTGGGCAGCTCATCTGCATCAGGTGCCTCTAGTTTAAACTTCTTCCCATCTGCTCCTGTCAGGTAATCTGTCTCAGGGTTAAATTTTAGAGTGCCAGCAATGGACAGGGCTGTGACAATCTGAAAGAAAAAAAAAAAGGCAAATTTAAAGGCATATTCTACCTCCCATCACTTAATCTGAAAGTCCTACTTATAAGTCTCAAAGCCATCAGCCAAGCTACTAAACGAGGCACATTGGGCCTCTTCTGCCGGCACCCTGAACTATTCCACAGCCCCTCCGCTGGCTGTTTCTTACCTCTGGAGAAGTCACAAATGCATGAGTCTCTGGATTGGCATCATTGCGACCTGTGAAATTCCGGTTGTAGGACGTAACTATTGTATTTTTCTCTCCTTTCTTGATGTCCTTCCTGTGAAAGAAGCAAACATGCTCATAGATCCAAATGGAATATTGCTTCAAGATGTCTCACTGCTAGAATCCCCCAGCTTGGTTTTGGCAGCAATCACTATCTTAGAAATATGAGCTGGTGCCTGTACACATTTTCCTCCCTTAAGCACAGACCCAAAATGAACGAATGCAGACCCAAGCCGAACACTGATCCTTGCAGTAGTTTTCACAGCCCATGTTGTTCACTGTTGAACTGTCTAAACGATAATCAACTAAGCCCATTGCCTTTGGATATCCCACAGTCAGCCATGATAAAGCAACATAAGAATGTGCCTCCCATTCCTTCCACTGGGAATTATTCTCCCTGCCGCTCCAATGACTGAAGTTGGACCAATTCACTTTTCCTATTTTAAAAGGCCCATATAAACTTCAGTCCACCCTCTCACAGACAACAAATCTTTCTCTCCATTCTTTGCCTTCTACAAAAAGCCTCCAGAATGTGTGTCCATTCTGCAGCTTTATTCACCTAAAGGCTCAATATAAATCTGTAGTCCTTCTTTTTGCCTCCTCCAGTACATATCAGACAGCTATGGCCAGTTGGTTTTTAAACATTTGATTACCAGTGTGTTGTATTTACAATCAAATCAGGCTTCACAGAGCATTTTGGGAACTAAAAGATACAAAGCTAGAGTGAGGTCCATCTTTCATTTTACCTGTCCCACTGGCCGATGCATGGCCCACAAGCATTAGCAAGAACCAGCCCTCCAACTTCTCGCAGGACTTTTGCCTGGGGGCAGAAAACAACTTTGTTACTGTCAAATGCCTGGAATGAGTTTCTGGGGTTGCTCTTTCAGGGTAAGAAGACGCTAACAGAAAACACCAAGCCTGAGAAAATTCCCTTCCTTGTTTCAGTTTTCAGTCACTTTTATAAATACATGGGGTTTGACCCCAGTAAGACTGTAAGTTAACACTGGGGCAGAGAGCAGCATGACTTGGCATGATGTTCCCATTCTCTACCTGCTTCAACTTGAGCAATCCAGCTACTTACAGACATTTGACTGAAGGGCAGTGTCTGGTCTGATAAATATTCTGTAGACTTCCTGTCCATGTAAGGAGAGAACTGGCAACAGTGCAGTCAAGTACACATGCCTCCTCAGTCTGCTCAGCAAACAACTCAATTAAGGGGGCAGCTGGTAAGGAAAGGTATGACTTGAAAGGCAGGACTTGGTTGGAAGAGCCATCAAGCATTGGCTGGACATATCCATATGTAAAGACTTGGTCCTCACACTATGACAGCATCGAAAATATACTAAATAGTAAAGCTAACTAAAACAACATTTTTCTGCAAATAAAAAAGGAAGAAAGTAGGTAATGGTTCCTCAGCAGAAACATTCCTTTTAAAGCCAATATTAATTTTGCCCTAAGTATGGTCTAAATTGGGAACCAGCTTCCAACAAAAAGGCGTGCTGTCTTTATATATTGGGATAAAAGTAGATTGCAGTCCTTTGTCAGCCATTGCCATCTACAGAACCCCAGGAGCATGAGGCATCCCTTGCTATGCATAGTGCTATCTGCTCAGGGCCTCATTTCCTGACAACTGCCCTCGGCCTTGTTCAGTTCTAATCCTGTTTTAACATGTCCAGGTAGTAAAGATGCCAAGTTGAAACACTATCAAGATGATGGCAGGACCCAAGGCACAGTAGCACAAGCCCAGTTACTACCTCCGTAATTGCACCTCCAGCAGTAAGTGAAGACAAAGTTTAGGAGGTTTCCATTAATTAACTGTGGCCCTCCAAGTACTGTCCTGAAGAATTTAACCCTTTCTGTTTGGAAGTGCAAAGAGCAGCCATACTCACATAACCGTCTCTCTCAATGGTGGCACGGATCTGCTCTGACCCTGGTGTGATTGTGAACTTGGATTTGCACTTCAATCCATGAGCGAGGGCCTGTTTTGCCACCGCTGCAGAGCGTCCCATGTCCTCATAGCTGGAGTTGGTGCAGCTGCCAATCAAGCCTGTGGTGTTTGACAGAAACATGGTGGTGGTTACTGCAGCCCTGGTACTTGCAAGATTCTCCCTGACCTGTCTCCCAGAAGAACAAACAAGGGATAACCACCTTTTCTGTTGATAAGGAATCTGAAAGGGTTTCAGGTGCTAACACAGCCAAGCCACCCAGCAATATACTGTGGTCACAAGCAATCCCTTGTCCAGCTCTGGAGGTTGCACAGTCAGAACACACTACTCAGTCACTAGTCTAATCTAACTAGGTTATTGTTTTACAAGACCTGAGTGTCACCTGCTTGCACTTTGGTTAAGCAAATAACCAAAGAGAGGTATTGTTCCACTAAGACAGAAAAAGCTTCAAATCAAGATGGCAAGAAATGGAGGAAATGATGAAAAGAAAACATCTTTGTTATAGTGTGAAGACCACACGAGGACACGCTGTACCATCCTGAGAGCATTCTGGTGCTAAGCAGCAAAATAAAAATTCTTTCAGTTACAGCTGCTCTAACTGTATCCTATTTGTAACACTATAATATAATACACTTCCCACCTGGGATATGGCTATACAATGTATTTCCGTTCTTTTCATTCCTTCCTCCTCTCCGTGAGCAACAGTTGAGAAGCCAGCCCACAAGTTACCATCCCAAAAGCAAGCACATACATTTCCAAGTCTGCTTTTTAGGACAGCAAGTACTAACTTTACTATGTCCCAAGAGCTCAACAGCCAACTACTGGCAATCATGCTCCTGACAAATCTCTGCAACAGGCAAATCCATGCCACGGACTTTTAACAAAAACAATCTACAATGGGTAACATTTCTGTCAATCCAAACATTCAAAAGTTTCAAAAATGGAAGAAAACCTGGTCTACCTCTTGAGATTAAAATACCTCCTACTATCCTGGATCTCATCCTACACACTTGGCCCATGTGGTCACTACTTTTCCCAGAAAATTCATATGGCCATGAAGAGATGACACTGCACCAAAGTCAAGGACATACAGCAGCAGTGAAAAAACTGGATCCCAAGCTATGTGACCAACAGCTTATCCCAAGACAACAACGTTTATGCCACAAGTACGAAGGCAGAGGAAAGAGCAAATGCTACCCACCAACTCTGATATCAACAGGCCAGCCCTCCTTTTCTGCCACAGCACCAATATCTGACACAGGGTGCGCCAGGTCTGGTGTGAAAGGTCCATTGATATGCGGTTTCAGCTTTAAGAAACAGTGACAAAGTCAGAAATCACAGTAGCAAAGAATAACCCCAAAACACAGCAGCAAATCAATTCCTTTCACAGCTCTATCTGGAAGTGGTTTAACTAGGATTCTCCTACATGAACATTGGAGCACAAGCTGTCAGTGAAGCAGACCTGAATGTATTTCACATGTTCTAGCACAGCACCAGGGGTGTTGCATCAAACTCCCAGCTTGGTCTTCATGCACTCCAAGCAGAGTCACGTCACGGCATTCAAGATGGCAAGAAGAAAGGAAGCCTTACCTCACTGAGGTTGATTTCTATCACCTGGTCATACTGACAACCAGAATCTGGTACCAAGTGTTGCTTGAATTCATCCGCTAGTGCAGCTATATCTGGATTAAGAAAGAAGTAAGATATGAAAAGTGCAGCAAATACGAGGGAGAAAAAAAAGTCTAGAACAATTAAACACAGGGGGGTTCACCATGTAATTCCCCAGCCGCTTCATCTACAGACTTCCTACTTGTAGCAGAGGACCACACAAGGTCAAAACTCTCATCAGACAACACCGCAGGAGGATACTGCTCCCAGAATACACCTTCACTTGAACCCATACTTCTACCCACTTCAATCCCCAAATCCTCTTACCAGCTCGCCCAGTCTTGCCCAAGTATTTCTTCATGCGTTCATTGTAAGGGAAGATGGACGTGGTAGCTCCGATTTCAGCCCCCATGTTACAGATTGTTGCCATTCCTAGAGAAGTGGAAGAAGAGACCACGGGGTCAAACGAGAAAGTCCATGGCCACCCAATTCTCCAAACGTCAGTACATGCAAAAGACAGCAAAGCTAAGAGAGAGCAGGGCATCAGCCACAGAAACCTAAAGCCGCAGCTGAGAGGACACTGACAACAAAATGGCTGGGTCAGCCCTCTACGTTTCTTATCAATACAGTGCCTGTGACCAGACTCTTGTGGAAGGAATGAGCCAAAAGTTACATTGATACCTGCAGATACTGGTATAACAAAGAACCCCTGTTTGCACTGAGTATCAAATAATTTACAGCAGTGAGCAGCGTCTCTGCTACCTGCAACGAGTGTCCTGTCCCTCCCTACCATCTCATTTATCTTTACTGGAGGAGCCAGACATTTGTGAGAAATTTAATGGGCTGAATAAAATGCTTTCAGTGACAGAACACAATAAAAAATCCCAGATATTTGCTCACAGCACTGGGATCAACCATCCCTTTCAAGGACACAGCGATGAAGCTGTAGAAGCTCCTGTTTTACATTTAACAAGCTAGAAACAGATATAAAATTCCTCTGATTTCATAGAAGAAAAATCCCAAATTGCTCTCAGTTTGTAAACCAAGTATTCCAAGTTGTAGCCAAGTGATGCAAACTAAGAGGAGAAGTCCAGCTTGAAGGCTGCATTTCAAGCTACAGGAAGACACATTTCTTGTAATTTGGTCCTAACTATCAATTACAGAGAACTGCAATTTTTGCTAGTTCAAGTTCCAAGATCCACAATTAGCTAGTATAAACTGCTTAGTTACAAACTGCTTTCTGGTCTCAGAACCTCTGCTCTTTGTTTAGCAGCTGTCACACATATATTCCCATTAACCTGTTTCTTTTTTCTATTCACAGCCTATTTTAGGCTGAAATGAAAATGTCATTCCTTTATCGCGGATATCTCCACCCTCTAAGTACACACTGGAATACATCCACCCTTATTCTTATCCTGACACACCATCTTACAGGATTCTTCACAATTAACTATTCCATGTTCTCAAAATCACAGTAAGATTTAATGGAGAGAGGTCACTTTTTCACTGAGAGGCAGTGCTGTCTTGTTACATCACTCTTCCAGTTTGCCATGTACAAGCTGCCAGGCCAGGCTAAGGGAAAACATTTAGTACTTCTTGTTTGGTTCCCTTCCCAGCCTCCACAGATAGCTCAACACCCAGCTCCACCAACAAGCCACTCACATAAGAGGTCTGTGTTGACTTACCTGTGCAGGAGATTGAATCCACACCTGGCCCATGGTATTCAATGATGGCGCCCGTTCCACCCTTGACAGTGAGGATGCCAGCCACTTTCAGGATCACATCTTTAGGAGAAGTCCAGCCTGAGAGCTTGCCAGTCAGTTTTACACCAATAACCTGAGCAACATCAATGAGGGAAAAAAAAAAAATACTGACATCACTTCCTGTCAGAAAGGTAACAGTATATAGTCCTCTTGTGGGGTATATTACTGTCACACTGCAATGGTATCTGGTGCCTTATATACATAGTGCTTGAAAATCAATGCTCCTTACACATCATTGCTCCTTACACATCACACATCATTGGCATCAATGCTCCTTACACACCCTTGGCATCAAAGCTTCATATTCCTTCTGCTCCTACCTTTGGGCATTTGAGCTCCCAAGGGATTCCTGCCATGACATCCACAGCATCAGCTCCACCCACACCAATGCAGATTCCCCCCAAGCCACCTCCGTTGGGGGTGTGTGAATCTGTGCCGATCAGCATAACGCCAGGGTAGGAGTAGTTCTCCAGAATGATCTGAAAATAAAAATTGATTGTTTGCTTGCTTGTTTCGTGGAAAAGGAGGGATAAGACAGCAGAAAGAAAACAAGAGTTTAGATCAGTTTGTATTTGCAGATTTCAGTAGCAAGAAAATAACTGAATTTGGGTTGGACTGGAAATTCTCTTTTGTTTCAAACTCCTTGTGGAGGATGTAATGACGGAACAAGGTACCAAATCTCAGCCCCAGGATCCTTGCTCATCCAAGGATAATAAAAAAAATTAGAAAACGTTCTCCTCTTTTTCCTTCTAGTTTAGGCATTTGCTAAGGTGCCACTTTGTTAGGCCTCAAGAGTCTGTTCTATAAACCTCCATACCCTTAATTAACAGCTGAGCAAGTCAGTTCACTTATCCAATGCTAGTGAGACCTTCCGTAGCCTTTGTGCTCCCATAGCAGTATAATACCAACAGGCTCCTCCAATCCATGCTGCCAGCCAAAACTTAATTATGTAGAGGAACTTCTCACCAAGACACCAAGAGGTTGCCCTTCCCTTATTGCTGCTACCAGTTCTGTGCAAGACTTTTCAACTGTTAACAAAACCACAAAATCATTCTTCAATGAAAAAAGAGATTTCTGTGGTAGCAACACTGTAGAGAACTCAAGCTAATGAACTTCTCACTGCATATGTGCCACACCAACACTAGGGACAGTCCTTCTGGGAAGCACAGAACTCACAGCACATGCATCACAGGACAGCTTGAACAGAACTCAGGCAGTCCTTTACCAAAAAGACCAAGGCTTTGCTCTCAGAGCTTTCACCTTTATATTCTTGTAGCCACATTCATGTAATTGTGTGAGAAAGGTCACTCTCAAGGCCTCACTTTGGCACAACTGTACTCTGAAGCTATACAACAGGACCAGTTTCCTCCAGCCAGAGAAAGTCAGCCACAAGAAGACTGGTAACCACAGCACAGAGCTATGTTGCCACGTGACAGATGTTACGAGTGGTTTTGGAACACAAATGACCTGAGGTGTTCCCATAACCTTTTGAAGAGTTCATCTATTGCATCACATTAAGTTAAGGTAACCTTAGTAAATAATTTTGTAGCTAAGAAAACATAGCAGAGAGCTCTTGACTGCACCTGGTCACAAGTTCCCTGCTGACAGGATGCTTACCAGTCATCCATTCTCCTCTCCACTCCTTTAGCTTCATGCTGCTCTTCAGCTTTTGCTGCCTGAGACTCAGAGGAACAATGAAAAATGACTACTGGACCCTCAAAGCAAACCAACCACAAGCAAGTTAGGGACATCCTGACAGAGGTGTT
This sequence comes from Leptocoma aspasia, assembly GCA_013399835.1. Taxonomy (NCBI): domain Eukaryota; kingdom Metazoa; phylum Chordata; class Aves; order Passeriformes; family Nectariniidae; genus Leptocoma; species Leptocoma aspasia. The sequence goes on from VXAX01004192.1 coordinate 339,886, forward strand.
TGTTTTAAAAAACAAAAAGCCTCATTAAGTGGTAAATTATCTTGGGACTGTCATATTCTTTTTCAGATCCAAGTGTAATAACAAGAGAATCTCAGACTTGGAAACCGTTTTGCATTTTAGTCAAATTCACCTAGCAACTCCTTATGTGCTGCCACTCCTGAGTACTTGAAGTATGTTGCTCTGTTGTGTCCTCATATACTCTTCTGGGTTTTATAGAACTAAATGCATACATGATAACCCTAAAAAAAGTACGTTCCCAAGGCTGCTTTCCTTACCACCAAAAGCAATTCACATTAACCCTATGTAGCCAGCTTCACAGCCTCACCTCACTGTCTCAACTGTACTAAGAGGAGCCAGCCCACAAGCAGTTAAGGTATTTCAAGCTTCTGTGATTCACATGGCATGCTGTTGGCACTACCTAATCACACATCAGGTTACAGTTTGACCAAAATAACCTTTAAAAAACGCCCCACTGTTGTCAAGATTAACTGAGAGAGAGCAAGTAAGAAACCTCGCCTGCGTCAAGCAAAGTAAGTTGTTTCCCTAAACCAGTGAAATTCTCTAAAGGTTTGTACTTGAGCTCTCTCTCCACCCTAAGGTAAATGACCTACTGCATGTTCAAAGACTGCAAACACACACACTTTACCTGGTGAATGATTCCTGACCCAGGTTTCCAGAATCCCACTCCATACTTGGCCCCAGCCGTTGATAGAAAGTTGTACACCTCCTGGTTTATATCCTATTCACACAGGGAAGCACAGAGTATTAGTACCACATTTTGCTCTTCCATACATCAAAAGCTCGTTCAAACACGTTCCCTTCTTTCACATGCCTGCCTGTAGTTTGCTTCCCAGTTTTGCAGCAGCTGGAGGGAGGTGCACATAATTTTTAAAACCAAAAGGTTAAGATTAAGACTGCTTGACAGACAGCTGTAACAAGCCATTTAATTTCATCCCACTTGTAGCTCTACTAAAAGCATCGTTTTTTAGTTTCTAATTCCAAACAGCACAATTTAAGGAAAACCCTGCCAATAAGATATTTAAAAATACTGTGCTCATTTTTCCTATTCTCAGGGGCTTTTTTTAACCTGTTTCTCTCACTCATTCTAGCCCCTCTTTCCTTCTCTACCAGGTGTTCTTTTTCCTATACAGATGCTTTGGAGACATTTCAAATCCCTTAGATAAATATTCTGGCTTTATTTTTACAGATTAAGAAATGGAACTGGAAGTTGTTCACTGCCAGGGGAGTTGGTGAGTGTCATTTATCATTCTAGCAAGTCCTCTCTTTAAGACTCACACAATGCTGCCTTTCTTGCTGCACTGTCACCATTGTTGGTGGAGGTCACACTGTGAAAATTGCTTGTGAGAAAAACCATGGTTGCCAAGGAAGTATGACACTATTATATCCTAACAGTTCTTGGCAGAAGAGTGCTGGAGTAGATAAGATAAGCACTAGAAGGAGAGAATTTCTTAAAAACTGTTCTCATGCAGCTAAGCTTCATAATAAAGGGAAAGGGGAAATGAGATAATTGAAGAATTGTTTCAGCACACATTTGCTGAAGTTTCCCAAGAGGCAGCAGCAGCTCTTTAAGCCTTGTTTTCCACTGGGAGTTGGGTCACTCCACTCTGTTTGTGCATCCTTCCCCCAGTAAATCCAAACCACAGTCTGGCCTGCCAGCATTCATTGTGTGCCAATTGGCAGCAGCAGAAGCCAGTCAGAAGAAGGCAGGACCTTTACTTGCTCTGCTCAGAGTGGACGGCAAAGAAGGGACTCGGCTCAATTCAGGGCTGCAGCAAATATAATTGCACCATGGAGAATAAATGCAGGAATAGGGGAAAGGGGAAAACAGGAGGTGAACAGCAGAAAAGAAACTGTCTGATTTAGTTAAGTCTCCAACTGTTAATTGTGCAGCTTAGGACTGAGACAAGCAGAGCAAGAACTCCCCAAATCACTTCTGAGTGGTGCAAGTTGCTTTATTGTGGCGCACTGAAGAAAGCCAAAAGCAGATACTTCAATGCCACAAGTTTCTGAGAATAGATATGGACTAAAATCTTAAAATGCAGCTGACCCTTGTTTACTGTTTGTAAAATTTGGTATCAACATTCCACGTGCAATTCCTCCTAGCTCTGACAGTGGGCTTAGGCTAAGTCCACTCAGAGTAACAAGATTTCCTTGGCAGATGCATTGTGGTATGTTGGTCAGAGATAAATGTGTCCATATATTATAGAAGCTCATTTTGAGAGGAATAAGCAGTAAAACAGTTGAGTAGAAAATGTTAAAATGGCAGTGAATCAGCAGTTGGACAAACAACACTTTGAAATTCCCAAATAAAACCCCACATCCTCCATACTTTTACACACATTTATACTATACCCATGAGCCATGAAAACTGCACATGATTCAGTTATTGCTCTTCAGATAATCACTAGCAAATGTTTTGGGAAAGTAACTACTTGCCTCCCCCTCACAGGATACACCAGTGCAATGCAGACATATGTTTATTAAGTTTTTCACATTGCCATACTGCAACATAGAATAATCTGACTTCCCTTTTTCCCCTTTGAAATATTTTTTTTTCTCTCCTTTAGCTGAAATATCTTGTCTCTCCAGAACACACATGATCTGGGCTTCCATCACTAACAACTTAAGGCTAGCTTTTCCCACATTCAAGGTCCTTTAAACCATGTAATGGATGAATCTGAGCTGAAAACCTCCCAAAAATCAATTTAGTCTGTTTCTTCACTGCATCTGAGCTACAGAGCTGACCACCACAGGCAATCTGTTACCATATCTGATTTTTGTCTGTCCTTCTGGCAAAAAAATTAAAATAAGCTCATCCTTCAACTGGAAGGACATTTTCAAACAGACAGAAGTTAAGTCTCTGGAATAATGACCTTGGCTCTTTTAAGATCCTTTTCACCACCCAACTGGGCCTCGATGAGGTGATCACAGTGGATGGTGGAAGGGACAGCCACTTTTGGCAGCCCACTGCTGATGAACTGAAGCATTGCCATCTGAGCCGTGGCATCCTGCATGGCCACACGGTCTGGCCGTAAGCGCAGATAGGTCTTGCCGCGCTCGATCTCCTGTTTTGCTGGGTCATCCAGGTGTCCGTATACAATCTTCTCAGACAAGGTCAGAGGGCGGTCAAGCCTGCAGAGAATAATTTTAGTATCTGCATCTTGTGTACTTCAACATTTGCCCTTTTAAGCATGTAACAGAATGCTTCCCTATATTGCTCAGATTCTTAAGACCTATTAGCACACAGAAACCTCCATGCTCTTCTTACAGCACTAAAATATCAACTAGCACATGGTTAAAACAAGGGTTCAGTTCATAAAGTTCAAAAACATATGAAATGATGTCATTTTATGCTTTCTTTTCTCATCTTCCTATACTGTAAAAGAAACATTGACTGCTCACTTCTTGAGTCACACTTCAGGACAGCATATGTAGAGGTGAGACAGAGGTCAGACTCAATTCACAAATACCAGATCCCACAGCAAATACAACTAAGTGGAGCTTCATGACCTCAGACCTTTCATCCTGTATCAGCTGAGGAATCTATTTATGTATGTAGCAAGATCTTCTGAGAAGTAACTAAATCAACACAACTTGAAATGAGAGCTACTGCATTTAACAAGGGACACAAAGACTGAAGGACAAGTCATACAAACCACTACCACAGTAAGTGGAGCAGGAATGACAAATTAGCAGGCACACAAGCCTCTATCAGCAGATTAAGGTCACTATGTTTACATATGCTATGAATTCCTAGCCCTTTGTTCCGTGCCTAACACCTACAGCAGAACACAGCACAAAGAAGCATTAGCCTATAACAACCATTACCCACGCACTGCTGCCCCAGAAAGAAGCAAGGGCCAATGTAAAGACTCCTCAACAAGGGTATTAAACAAAGAGGATGGAGACCTTTCTAGCACATCCTCTTCACTGGCCTGGTTCTCTGGATGTTGCAGTGCTTCATCATATCCTTCAACCCTTCACACAGTGCCCCACCACTATGAGGAGACACTACAACTCATGCTTCACTGTATTTACAACTGCTGCTGTTCAGTGCTGCTTTCCCTTGTAAACATTCCTTGTGCCAGGGCCCCACAACATTTTTTTCTTTCCCTCCTGTCACTGCAGAGCTCAATTCAATACACTGACCCCTCCGTTCTTCCCTTCTCCACTCTTACCTCTTACGGACAATGTTGATGTTCTTCTCCAGTTTTTCATAATTTATGTATTCATTAGGTTCAAAGTGGCTCATGGCCACCTTGGCCCGCTGGCACAGGACAGGAGCAACATGGTAGCGTCGTACCCCACTATTCAAGGCATGCTGGAAAAAGGAGAGTATTAGCACTGGAACCCTGCAGAGTGAATTTCTGTAACATATCAATAAAAAATGTTTTCCAGTTTTTGTTACTGGGAATTTACAGACCAAGGAACAGAAGAATTGCAAAGGTCTTTAAAGGCACCAAATACATTTCATCATACAATACTGCATATTATCTTAAACAGTGACACACCAGAGTACCCAGAACAGGTAGCATTTACTAAATTATTCCACATTTTTATTTGTTGCACCAGATGCCTTACGCTTTCAAATGAGAAATCTGCTTTCAGGCAATGCTGAGCCAGTTCTCAAGAAAGCACCACTTTGCCATACTCCTAACACATCAGAGTCATGGTGAAGAACCAATGCTGTTTCTAAAGCAAACTATTCCTAGGTTTGTATTTGCTTGCTGGCATTGAGTTGACATTGAAGGACTGGAAGGTGATACAGCAGGAGTATCACACGATGAGTGGACACGCCTCTGTTCCACCATCACATACTAAGTTTCCTAGGCAGGGTCTCTCCATACTGCTACAAAACTTATTAGATTTCCTCAAGGAGACTTTGGTGTACAGGCCTGGTCTACAATGTAACACAGAGCAGAAGCAGCAAGATGTGGAAAAAACACACCAGCTCCACCAGCCTGGCTGGTGCTCTTTTCCCCACTCTCAGGAAGGCACCCTCACCTTTCACCTCTGACAAGCCTGGCACTTACCCTACAGGTGAGTTAACTGCATGACAGGTGAACTATACTGTGAGCTGAATGCATCAGCAGAAAGTGCCAGGGAAAAAAAAAGCCCAAATTTCACTTGGCAGCCTCCACAGTGAGACAGTTCCCTGGACACAGGAGAAGGGCAGGCTATGGCAAGGCACCTTTACAGAACCTGACCTGAAAGAGACGGGTCAGTGCCCAGGGCTAAAAGCTCTCACGCAGCTTTGAAAACTGAGTCACACAGCAGCCTCTATAAAAACTTCCAAGGATTTGGCACACACATTTCTTACATGCTTTCAAAGTCTCACTCATCAGCATTAGAAGTCTGGAAACAGACGAAAAAAAAAGAGTTCAGAGTTCTTCCTCCTCCAGGATTACACCTTAATCTTAATCCCACTTTTTCTATTCATCTGCTATTTCAGAGTTACAAAGTATTGATAAGTACAGGTTAATAAATGTAGCAGTATTACACTAAACACCCATTTTGCATGTGTGATTGTAAATATTCCTTGTTCAGAACACAATCATTGTACCTACCACTGGGGGTTTTTTTACCACTGTCAAAAAAACCTAGTTAATTACTTAAACCTGTTCAAGCATTTTAATGTTTCCCGGTGAATATTTTTTCCAGTTTTCTTGTTACCAGCATTGAAAAGATTGCCTGAAATAACCATGATCAAAGAGACATCACCAATTTTTACCCAAATCTCTTGTGTTATTGTCCTTTGGATAACACTTGTTAGTATCTTTTCCAACAAAAATTTTGGGAAAGCCAGGCAAGATCATACTACTCAGTGCACTAGCAATAAGGGTGCAGTTTGCATTTTTACCAAACTATCCTAAGCCACTGTACAAAGAGCTTTTGGTAGAAGCAGTACAGACCTACAGCAGCTGCACACCACTCTTATGAAAAAATATCTGAGGAAAGTGAACCTGGTGGTACAAAGAGGGCACTGCTCCTCCATGAGTGCATGAGAAACCCAGTTATCAAATTTCACCGTGCTGCACTTTAATCCTAGAACTTCCAGAACTTATCACGGGCGTCAGACTTAAAACCTTTGCTTCTTCCACCAGAAAAAAAAACAAACCCAGAACAACCACGCACACCAAATCAAACACCACCCAGCTTCTCACTGTTTAACAGACAAACTAGGAAAAGCTGCTCTTTACCTAGTAGCCATGTAACTTTTATATTTGCTTTGTTGTGGCCTTTTTTTTCCACTTCACAAGATACTCAGTCTTGTGAAAGTCTCCAACTGCTGGAGTGGCTGGGAAAAAACCACTGAGCTATTTAATCACTGTTCATGGAAAACCAGTTTTTTTCCCAGGTCAGGAAATGTATTGTGGTTTAATGCAGTAATTTCTTCTTAATTCATCATAGATAAGAACAGATATGCAAATAAAAGTAATAGCACAGGCTTCACAGCTTCTTAGCCTTGCCTGGGACCAAAGCTGATTAAAAGAGAAATCTGAAGCAGGGTGCTCCAAAAAGAGGTACAACAAAACTTTTCAAACAAAATTCAGGTAAAATCTTTTATGTTTAAACATACATGTCTATGGGTCTTTTCACTTCATGAAGTGGCACAAGGAAATGTAATATTTTTTCTAATACTATGTCAGTGTTCAGCTGGTAATCACAAGATCAGCAATACCAAGTAGTTGAATCCTGCTGACTAGAGCTTCAGGCTAACAGAAGCAGGAAAAGAGTGTGTTTAACGTGAAGGATTTTGTCTGGACCTGGAAAAGTCTGGAAAACTGAAGATCTGTTTCTGTAATGGCCAATATGACCCAGGGAAAATAACTGCCTAGACCAATCAGCTTCAGTAGACTAGAGAACCATTTTTCTCAACATAAGAATTTTAAAAGGTATCTATTTAAAAAGTGCCATCTTCATTTTACCAGGATGTAAACCTAATCCTGTATTTCTGCTGGGAATTAATTTGATTCAACATGGTTGTTCTCATGTTGGCACCCAGCAAGTCTAAGGATCCACCACCACCAAGCAACAAGCATAAACTGCCTGGTTCAATAGTCTGATTTCTCCTCACAGAGAATCTACAATACATCATTCCTCACACCTGTCTATTCTCCATGCCTGTCCTTCTTCTATTGCATCCTCAGAAACAGGGTGGCAGAACTGCAAGATTAAGGAAAAGTCACAAGCCTGACAGTTCCCAGTTTCATTCCCTCTCACTCTTTGAGAGGGAATGTACTAGTGCATTGCAGGGGCTTCCATGGTGGTTTTTTTAATGAATAGTGAGAAGCGCCTGGAGCCCAAGAGCCAAGGGAAGTAGGCAGCCACCAATGTATAAATTTTCCCTTTTATCCAGGAACTCTTTATTTCCAGGCTGACCAAACAGCTGCCAAGTGACCTCCTCTCACCTGGCACTGAACCCCTTATTCCAGTTTGAGTGCTCTTGCTCAAATTCCAGTAAAAGGAATGGCAGTAATCATTACAGGGGTCCTAAGCCTATTGGTATTTTAGAAGGTGAAAAGCTTCCTTAAAAGACAGAAGAAAGCCAATCTAATAAATGGGTCATTATTTCTGAAATCTCTGTAAGAAAGCTAACACTGCCCTTTACAGATTTTAGCTATCTTGAATTTAGCTCACTGCAGTGAATGTTCCAGATGCAAGGGAAGTCTGAATTCAGAAAATAACTTGCATTTTGGCAGCCAGTAAGGCAGACGAGCCCAGTGAGCAAAAGCTTATGCTCAAAAGAGTAGCAACTGTGTTACATGCACTGCTGTGTGGGAAATCTGTCCTAGAAATCCCAGCTGAAACCCAAAATACCATCTTTCCTCGTCTTCCCTGATCTAAGAACACTGGCCAAGTTTCCAACATTCACCATGATTCAGCCTAAAAAAAAAAAAAGGCAAGCAGTGTGGTATAATCAGATTGTAAATGCAGGCTCATTTTCTAGACCCACCTCAAAAGAGCAACCAAAATTATGGTTCTGAAGATCAGTTTAGCCCTGGCCAACATTTCTGCCAGAGACACAAAGTGGCCCATGCATAATTTCGGTACTAACCCACAATGCCTTCAATATGGCTGATATTTCAGGCAGTTTAAAGGTTTCCAGTCCTCCCCTTCAGTCAATCTGCAGCCAATGTGGCTCAAAAAATGGAATGCTACTAAAATGCATTATTTCAGGTAGGCAGAAAAGAGAACTTGACCCTTTGAAGCTATTAGAACTATACTTTAAATAGGACAGTCCAAATCAGGCTAATTCCAATTTATTTCCCTCAGAGGCAAGCTTTCTCTGCAGTTCCCATTCCAAAACAGTTCCAGGATGAGAGGCAAGCAGAACCAATGGCAGTAATATGTGCCATGGTCAATGATGGCACTATCACAGCGATGGACTGGACAAGATGATGCTCGTATTCTTTAATCTCTAGGCTGCCACACAGGAGTTTCCTAAAGACATCACCTAGAGGCATGTTTGATTAGCATCACAGATTTAGTCCTTCACAGGAGGAAAGAAATATGCACCCTGAGCCTGGTAATAGACAACAACCTCCTGGAATACTAAATTCCCCATATCAACTGTGCCAGCACAGCTTTTGTTTTGCATCATACAACATTAATTTTAGCAAATGACTGCTTGTTCTCATGCAATGTCACACCATAAAACAAGAACCAATTCATTACCCTAATAAAAGATTTGCCTTCATTTTATGAGTAGTAATTTCTGCTCAAAGTACAAACTAAAAACTATTTAACAACGAAGAACAAATACACCAACCTAACTGAAATGGTGCTATTCTATAACTTTCATTTAAATGAAAGTTATAAATTTAAAGTTATAAAGTTATAAATTTAAAAACCCCTATACTTTTCTAAAACATCTACCTCTAAAGTAAGACAGTAATAACCAAACTAGAATTAAGATTCACAAAATACTTTTAGAATACTAAACGCCAACCAAATTCCTACTTCAGCTCTCTAAGAAAGGGGAACACATTGGCCAAGGTCACAAGTGCCAAACTGGGAAGTTACACTGCCTGCCTTTATCACAGGGGAGCAAAGGCTTCCTTATCCTTTAGCAGCCCTAAACAAAAGAGTGCACCTTGTATTTGCCTTACAGGCTTTAAAAGATATGGAAACTTTATTACTGAGTAGACATTAAACACAACAAAGCCTCAAGGAAGGCAATCTCATATTGGCAATCAAGGAAGATCATATTACTGGCAAAGGTGAGGTTTAGAGGTCATGACAGACAAGATTATGAGAGCCTCTATCATGGCCCCGGGAAAAAAGGCAATTTATGTGCCTGACCCGCCTGCTTCTTCAGCCGTCCTAGCTCCCCATACAGAGGTGCTGGCATCTTTGTCACCCAGAGGCCTCTGTTTGTATTAAATGGAGAATTTTTGAAGCCAAAAGACAGCTCACTCACACAACAGAGTCACCTTGTGCTGCCACACGCCCATAAGGGGACGTAATACAAGACGAGGGAAAGAAAAATACCTGCCCCGGAGAAAGACCTTTTATTTCACCATTCGGGCCCGCGCCCTCGGGCCCTCTGCCCTGCTAGGCCCGGGGCTTTGACAGCGACTCCAGCCCAAGGCGGCGGGGTCCGGGCGGACAGGGCAGGCGGCGGCGCCAGGCCGCGTCCCGGCCGCCCCGTTCACCTTGCACTAACCTTGACGGCCGGCCGGGCCCGGTGGCGGGAGACGCNNNNCCGGGGGCGGCAGCCGCCCTGCCCCAGGGCCCGAGCAGCGCCCACGCCACGGCCGCCAAAGCCACGGCTGCCCCAGCATCGCCATGGAAACGGGGCGTAGGGCCGCACCGCGGACACGCTGACCTACACGCGGAGGCGGGGACGGCCCGACCCCGAGGCTGCGGGCGAGCGGCCGCCCTCCCGGCCACCCAGCGGGCAGTGATCCTGTCCCTGCCGCAAACCCCGCCGCCCGTCCCGCCCGCTGCCCGCCCCGCCCGCCG